>ML784976.1:93056-108901 GCA_009831015.1 Picea engelmannii | reverse complement strand
ATGTTGGCGATATTATAACGATGCTGGTAACAGAGACACAGAATGTGGAATCAAACTCCACACATAAGACATAGCATGCCTTCAACCAAAGGTTATTCACATATTAATCTCTGAGTAACTTATGCCAGCAACATACATGACTATCCAGGTCTCAAGATTGACAAGAAAAGCATTAAAACAGACAATCTTGCCCCAAAAAGGGGAACATGAATGAAGTTCCAACAGTACTTTTAAGTATAGGTTTGATCTTAAGCATAAGCAAATTTGATTGACCAATTTAAACCAATTCTTCTTTGAATTTTGAAGATGTTAATGAACCATGCTAATAAAATAAAATAACGAAGCTCAGCAACATTTATAGACTATAATTATGAAAAAATATTAATGACATGAAACACGGAGCCATACAAACAACACATAAAGACTACAGTTACTGTTGTCAACAAAGAGCTCAGATACTATCTGACTAATTGTAAATAATCGACTAAAGGGAAAAAGTGCCAGCAGGCACTTTGTAGCATGCTTCCATCTTGAAAAGCACATCTGCAAATTAGGAGGTTTGCATTGTCTTTGAATACATAGCTCAAACACATTGCAGAATACCAGTTTTCTTAATTTATAATCCCACTCAAGTTTCCTTCGCTATAAGACTCTAGAAGAATGTTTTGTGAAAAGCATGGGCCATCAACTAATCCTTCTTTATAATACTAATTTGTTGACATCTGCACTTGATACCTAACAAGGAATTAAAGCAATTGAAAAGTAGGAAGTAGGATTTTTAAATCAGTAGTACTGTTAAAGAGACCTTCACAGAATGCAATGTAACTTCATTTTCTTGATATTCAGTTTCATGTAGCATTACAAATGTAAACATTAAAGTATCTGTCAATGCATGAAACCAGGAATCCCTATGAAACATCCTAACATCTCAAATATTCACAATTGGGAGCCAATGAGTAGGTTAGGCTGTTCCATCAGTTCCTTTACAGTAATCTGTCCTTCAAGTATCCAACATTACAGAAACGTTTTGGATTAAAATCCATCTTTGTAAAGGAGCCCAATCATAACCTTGGTTGGTGTCCGCCGGGCTGTGGTCTAGTGGTTGAGATGGGGTGTCACCCTGATAATGATTATGTGTATGTTGCAATACCTAAAGGGAAAGAACTAATTCCACCTCAGAAGATGCTTGGGCATGATATTCCAAGGCTCGCAGCTCTAACCAACATTACCAGAACGGAACGAGAAATGCAGTGTACAGGTTTCGCATATAAGAAATGTACAATATATATGTTCACACTTTGTGGGTCAGTGAGCCCATTTCAGGTTCCAGTAGGCCTAGCCCAATCCCCCGATGCACACTTCCCTAAACTACCATAACATCCTAGATTAATATATACCTTAATATACTTCTATGTTATTAACTAAAATTTAAACTAACTTTTTAATAATATTATCATATTAATGATTAATCTCTCTTCATAGTATAAGGTTAATCTTACTTACATCCATCATAACCCTTGCAACACAACAACGATGTAAGATTTGATTTGGCACAGTCTATTTAGACAAAAGTTAGGATCCATTCCAGCACAGAATTGAGCAAAGCTACAGGGTTCGACTGGTGTTTCATCCCAAAGATTTGTTTTAGTAACAGGATTTTGAGGGTTTCAGGAACAGTAGAGTGAGAAAAAATTAATGAATGGCAGGTATACCAGTTCACATTTTTATTCATTTATATTTTTAATGTCAGAAACAGTTTCCAAATCCCTGAAAAACGGTTTCCATAAATACCATAGAAACAAACCGTTTCTCACGAAAACGGGAACGGCCATAGAAAACAGCATTTCTTGGGTCGTTTCTGTTTCTTGGCCGCTTTTGCTAAAGAACAGGGCCTCCCATTCCGGTTTGTAATAATTCCAAGCCTAGGTGACTAATGTCCTTATGATCTCAATTAAACAAGAAACTTGCTGAATTTAATTAATGCTGAAATTAAATTCCAAACCATAGCATCAATCACACAAATTAAATGGGGGAAGCATAAAACAGTTTCACACATGCACAAGTAATCACTCCTACAAAATCAGCTTTTCATTCCTTTGAAAAACTTACAAGGAAACCTCCACAAACTGCCAAAAAACAGCAGCTGCATGGTTACAAAATCACGCTGAACTGAGCAGTACGGCCTGCTGAGCTGTCCTGAACTGCCTAAATCCCAGCTCTCTCTCTCTGCCTCCTGGTCACTCAACCTGCTCAACTGTTCAACTGTGCGTGTTTATGTAAACTCTCTTTCTTAACCTGTCTTTATACTTTTAGATAAGACAAAAACCCTAATCTAGTTTTGAGATTACTTCTGGTCTAAGTCATGCATGCATGAAATACACTTTTTAGACTCGTCACTCAACAGCGAAATATAAGACTTTTCACATTTTTACTAAAGTGAATTACAAAATAGAATTACTTTTCGACAATAGAAATTATCTCGAACTACTTCTTGCACATTCACACTGAACATGTGCAGAAGTTCATGTGCAAGCTATATTTCTCAACACTCCCTCTTAGCGAGGAAGGAATTCTGCACCAATCCAAGTCTGTCTCTAAATGCTTCAAACTTCCCTTTTGCCAAGCAAGGGCTTGGTCAAAATATCAGCTACATGTTTATTTGTGGGAATATATTGGAACTTCACAACTCTCTTATGAACCCTATCTCATATGAAGTGATATCTGATCTCTATTGAGCTAAGCTAAGTCACATGGTTTGGGTTCGAGTTCGGGTTCAGCAACGATTAAGTTTGATTCGGGTTCGAATTTTCCAATAAGGTTTGGATGAGGTTCGGCTTTAGGTTCAGCTATATATATTGCACCCTAATGAAACTTCATCCCAAACCTCAATAAAATTCTCCTTCAAATTCATCTTAAGGTTTGAATTCGAGCACGCATTCGAGTTCATTCAGGTTTGACATTAGGTTCGGCCAACCTTGAGGTTCGCCGAATTTCGAACCTCAAGCTTTAGGTTCGGCAAACCCTGTGACTTAGGAGCTAAGTGCCACGAAAGTTTGCTTCCTACTGAACCAAGATATCATCAATGATCCCAAACTAAAGCAACGCCCTAASGTGCTCTTCCTGTTGCACTGCCTGCCCACTCTGAATCTATATACCCTTGCATCTTCACTTCACCATCTCCAAGATGTCTCAAAMCATACTCCATTATGCCCCTCAAATACCTGAGCACGTGCTTTGTTGCTACCAATGATCTTGCCTTGGCTCCACCATGAACTAACTCAAGGWGTTCACTGCAAAAGATATATCTGGCACAGTGTTGACCAAATAAATCAAGGAACCTATCAATTGCTTGTACAACGTGGGATCCACCAACTCTAAATCTAAAGTTGTCACCTTCAAATTAGTGATCATGGGTGTGGCCATAGGTTTGCAATCCTCCATCTGAAATCTCTTCAGGATCTCAACTACATACTTACACTACCCAAGAAAAATCTCCCCTAGTCTCTGCCAAATCTCCAATCCCAAGAAGTAAAGCATCATGCTAATGCCCTTCACCTCAAACTCAACTGCCATGTCTTCTTTGCACCCTACAATGAGCTTCTCTACAMCTGTCAAAAACAAGTCATCTACATATAGCACCAAAATGAGCAAATCAATCTCTCAACAAATATGTAAAATAAGTTAGAATCTGCATCGCTTTGAGTGAAGCCCATACTCTGCAATTATCCATTGATCCTGGAATACCATGCTCAATGCATGCTTGAGTCCATACAAAGCTATCTTAAGCCTGCATACATGGGATTCCTCATTTACCTCAATTCCCTATGTACACTTCTTCCTCAATGATCCCATTAAGGAAAGTTGTCTTCACATCCATCTTGATGTATCCTCCATCCCATAAATGAAACCAAGGACATAATTGCTCTAATGGAAGTGTACATTGATCTGGATCAAAATCTCCAGGTTTTCACCTTTCTAGAATCGAATCCATTTCTGACTTTGGGATTTGTTTCCTGTCTTTAACAAATGCAGATCAGATTGTGGATTTGCCAAGGGTTTAGGGTGGAATGGTTTTGAAATTAAATTAACACAGCTCAATGGACACCCTACAACTTCCATAGTCATTGTATTAAACCCGTCAAATCAAATAAAGCCACAAGGAAGGTTTAGCCACCAATTTTTAAGGTTTCACGCTACGGAAATCCACCATAACTGAAGGAACACCACCATTCGAAGCTACCTATGTTTTCAGAAGAAATGATAAAAGGAAGAATCTTGTGTTATTATTAGAAGCCGACAACGCTACAAAAGTATCCTACTAAAGTTGCCCAATCCAGGAGTCACCGTGATTCCTTGATAAAAAAAACAAATTTTAGGCGCCAAAATCATAAAACTCCGCTAATAGTTACTAAATAGGTAATTCTTGGTAGGGAATTCCAGTGGTGCCACCACCCATAGCCATAACTTTAGTTACAGCCGAAGAACAAATGCAATTTCTCCACGTTGTATTCCTTTGCCAAATCCGTCAAAAGAGAAGAAATGCGACGTTCAATCCAAGGGACCCATAGGAATCACGATTCCAGAGCAAATTAATTAAAGGAAATGTGGAGATTAATATATTATAAATTTCTAATTTTATACTATATAGTAAGTAATCAAAACTTAATATAATATAGAAATCTTGAATTCAAAAAGGTCAAAAGAAGTACATAATTAAAATATATTAAAGGTTCATTATAAAGCATTAAAATTCCAAGTTTCAAATTAACAAGAGAAAGAAGTGTACATCATTAGTTTTAGTGGGCCCTAGGTCCACGTAATACCAAAGTTGTCCACTAAAAACTTACTAAAAAATAAGTCTTATCGAAACTATGGTGCACAGATTAAATTGAAAATTTTGTTTATGTAGGAAACGATATATTTTGTCAATTGGGTTTAGCTTGGGTGGTCAAGAGGAATGATCGTTATCCTCCCCACCCAAGTTCAATTCCCACAAGTGACATGTTGAGCTCTTAATGAGTATATTATTGTAATGGCTTCGAGCCCTATTGTTGACCGACCTTGTGCCCTGAAGATTATAGGGTTTACCTTGGGTACCATCCTCGAAATGAGGGGAAGTACTCAGGGGGTTTTCTCGACAGTGTAACCTGGAAAAAAAAAGGAAATGATATATTTAAAATTTCAAATGTCTTTTTAAATATATTTATAGAAAAAATTAGGGTTAGGGTGTCAATTCCCCGATTCTTAATTTTCGGACGGGCACTGCACCCGCACCAAAATCTTGTGTTGATTCTAATAGCCCCCACAATTCATCTAACTTTATATAAATTGATTGACTAGGCCATTGAAAACATTGGTGTACTCATCATCCAAGATTTCTTCCGGGAAAGTCAACAAACATTGCATCAACTCAAAGACAATCTCACAATTTCTCATGACCAAAGGAAGGCATAGAGAGACTAATGCCATAGTGAAAGAAATTTGAAGTTGGTTATAATGTTTTCTTAAGATTGCAGCCATATCCATGAAGGTCCATTAAAGGGAAGGGAGGGAAAAAATACTTGCACCTAGAAAAAGTCCTTTTGCATCACTCGTCATATTAGTGAAGAAGGATAGGTTGTTCCATATGTGCATAGATTACTAGAAATTGAACAAGGAGACTATTAAGAAAAGGTACCCTATCCCATGCATTGATGAGCTGTTGGAAGAATTGCATGGGGCATCCATATTCACAATAATTGATTTATAGTCAGATTATCATGAAATCGGCATAAGGGAAAGCTACCAGTACAACACGCTACCTTTAGGACTCATCATGGCTACTTCAAGTTCAAGGTAAAGCCTTTTGGGTCACAAAATTCCCACCTACCTTCCAAGGTACTATGAATCGAATATTTAAGTCATATTTAAAGAAGTTTGTGCTTGTATTCTTCGATGATATCTGTTCTTGTATTCTTCAATGATATTTTGATATGCAGTAAGAATAGGCAGAAAAATCAACATCTTTTATGGATTATTTCGGAACTCTTGTGAAAGAATTCCCTTTTTGCTAAAGAATCTAAGTGCGACCTTGCAAAAAGAGAACTTGTGTATTTGGGGGCACATTATCAGCAAAGGAGGTGCAGAAGAAGAGCCTGCTAAGATTGAAGCCATTCTCGATTGGCCAACACACCTAAAAACATAACTCAGTTAAGAAGATGCATGGGTTTGTGCAGTTTCAACTTTCAACAGTAAGTTTTTTGAAGGGTTCAGAGGACTTATGGCCCCACTTATTGATCTAACAAAAAAAATCAGTTCCATTGAACAAAGACAGCAAAAGCTACATTTCATTCCATGAAAAAGGTAACAACATCCTGCACAGTTTTAGCACTTCCAGATTTTTCACAACATTTTTCACAGAATATGGTGCTTCAAGAACCAGCATTGGGTAAAGGTAACAACATCCTGCCCAGTATTAGCAATTCCAGATTTTTCGCAACCTTTTTCACAGAATATGGTAGTTCAAGAACCAGCATTGGGTCAGTACCTGTGTAGAATCAACAGCCTGTCGCCTTTGAAAGCATGAAGCCAATAGCAAAATTAAAACTCTTGAGTATTTATGATAAGAAAATGTTGGCTATCACGTATGCAGTCGAAAACCTCAGGTACTACTTGTTGGGTCAACACTTCATCATCAAGACAGATCATCAAAGCTTCAAGAACTTATTAACCCAGAAAAATTTATCCAAGCAGCAAGACAAGCTGGTAAGCAAGTTACAATGTGTTTTGATTTTAAGATTGATTAAGAAAGGGATTGTTGAAGACTCTGTACATTGAGCAGTAGACTACAAATTATTTCCATGGCTGAACTGGGATGGAAAGAGATGATATTAGCAAACAAGCCAAGGATACAAACTTCAAAGTTCTTGCTATGTTGCTAGATAAAGACAAAGCAGAGACGGAAGCGAACATAGTTTCTTTCTCAGGTGGCATTATCCAATACAATAATCGATTATACATTGTACCTAATTCCAAATTCAAAGAAAAGGTACTAACAAAATATCATTCTTCACCTGATGTTGGTCATGTAAGATTTTATAAAACATACTAAAGTAAAGGGCAGCTTCTTTTTGAAAGGGATGAATACAGATATTAAGGATCTTGCAGCTTCCTGTGAGATTTGTCGAAGGAACGTGACAGAAATAACAAAATACCTACCAATACTTCAGCCATTGCTCATTCCAGATCGAAAATGGGAATCCAACAGTATGGATTTTATAGCAGGATTGCTTAGGGCCACAGTGAAGAAATTATTTTTTGTGGTTGATAATCAATTGGCTGTGTATGCTCATTTCATTCCTTTGAATTTTAATGGCAAAGCTTCACAAGTTGCTGAAATTTTTATGCAGCAGATTCGCAAGCTTCATGGTCTTCCTAGGTACATCATTAGTGATAGAGATCAAAAGTTTATAAGCAATTTTTGGAAAGAACTATTCAGGCTTAAGGTTACGATGTTGACTCTAGCACTAGCTATATCCACGGACAGATGATCAGACCGAGGTAGTCAACAAATGTCTGGAGAAATAGAAGCTATGTGGCAGATCTGCAATCTTCTTGGCCAAAGTGGCTACAACTGAGAGAGAATTAGTACAACATCACTTACCATACCTCCATAGTTATGTCTCCTCTCAAGGCCCTCTATGGTTAGCATCCTCCTAAACTCATGTACTCTTTCTCTGAGATTTCCTTGAGGGAAATCAGCAGAGATTGCATCAAATCAAGAAGAAACTCAAAACTGCTCAAGATTGAATGAAGGCCAAGCAAGACCAGCACCACAGTGAAAGAGAAGTTAAAGTTGGTGATTAGATTTTCTTGAGATTGCAACCATATCTTCAGAGGTCCCTTAAAGGGAAGGAAGAACAAAAAATTGCACTATGGGCCCTAAAAAGTACAATCAAGAGTAAGACAAATTTCATATATTCTTGAGTTGCCAACAGGCACTACTGTCCATACATTCCATGTTCCATGTCTAAATAAAGTCGAAGGCCAAAGGGTCCTAATCTCTAATACTTTGCCACGTTTGAACAATGAGGAGAATATCAATCTAATCCCTGAACACATTCTCACCACTAGAGAGAAGAAATTTGAGAAAAATGATATTGTCAAAAGACCTTATATACTGGAAAGATCTACCATCAGAAGAAAAAGACATGGGAAGGGCTAGAAATCCTACAACATCCAGTTCTACATTCGCTTTGGAGAAAAGCAATTTAAGGAGGAGGCATTGTTACAGTAACTGAGGGAAAAGGAACTAATTCCAGTTCAAAAGATGCTTCCAATAATACAAGCTCGAGAGTGATCTTCTAGTTCTAAAACTTTGATAAGCCTTCAAAGATCTAACTAGTGAATCTTAAAATACTTCTTATCTTCTCTTGGGATAGTATTCTTATCTTCTCTAACTCAGACTTCGTATCTTCTCCAGAACAATATCTTACCTTGTCTATATTAGGGTTCTAAGGTTCTTATCTTCTTCTCTTCTCTTTTTCAAAATTAGCATTCTTATCATCTCCAAAATGATATTTAACCTTGTCTCTTCTAGGACTATTCTTAGAATCGTTCTTATCTTATCCTATGGTTATCTTGCCTGATTTTAGAGGGACAACAATCTTTTTATACACGCTAGTACCAAGGTTTAGAGAAGTTTTGGGGAAGAATCCGCTCTACAGGTAGTCTATAAGAGATTTATTCCCTAGCCAAGCGCAGCACTCATACTGCCTCGGAGACTTAGACCTGAGTTGGCAACCACACCTAACTCAGGAAAGCCAACTTTATCTTATGTACTGTCTGAACCAATAATAAAAGGGTGTCTGTTTCAAATGCTTAAAATTTTCTGATTTCTGATTTTATTCTAGAATGTCAGATTTATGCTTTTAGCAATGTTTTTTCAGTTTCGGTTTTCTTCGTGATTCCAGTTAGCAGGTTCTTAATTCATGTCATAACAGCACATTTCTAGCTGATTTGTTCGCTGTAATTGTTTGGATTCATAACAGTGTATCGGTTGGCCAAGTTTGACAGCTTTGCCACAATAAAGCAGAGCTGGGTTTCATAGCTCTCCGTAAGATCAAAAAAAGTGTTTATCCTCACTAAAAATACATTACAACCTTGGTTGGTTGACCAAAAGATGACAACCAGAATTCACAACTCAATATTTGATTTGTTGTTGCTTATGTTCAGGAAAGTGTTTTGATTTCAGTGTGTTTTCACGCTATTTTGCCATCACAGCTTTTGGACTCTTAACACTTATTTTCCCATTTCTGTGGTCATAGAGGATGAAATGCTAAATGAAAACAGGAGTGACACCATGCCATCCACCCTCGTTGTAAAATGACTATAATTTTTCATATATACTATAATTATTCCTACAAATAAAGCTAGAAAACATCAACTATATATCTGGAATTCTGGACTCTTGACCGTGTCTTTAACTTTTTGATAGGACTGCAATGGTTTCCTCAGATTTTTTTTGATAGGAAAACGGTTTTTTGGCCGGAGAGGTACTGAACTCCTCGAGCTTGTCAGTTCCGGGATTCTAAGGTAGAAACAGAATAAACATGGGGTTTTGAGAATCGAACCTAAACCCAGATGAGTTAAACCTCCACTTATTTACCCCTTAACCAAAACCCAAGGGGCTTCATCAGAATGTTTTTACCATGAAGATAACAATTACTTTACTGCGCTTTCATTCTGTATTTAAGACCCTTGTTTTACCGATGGTATTATTCCATGTTTTACGTCCACAATATTAGCCGCACCACGCATACATCTTGGCCTTGATTAAACTCGAATGGTTCATCCACATAGACTGGAAAAAGCATTCCCTGAGCTGATATTGACATATTTGTTAAACCCTGAGTCCTAAGCCCGTGTAGACTGAAAAAACATTCCTCAAGCTGGTACAGTATACTGACCTCTTCGTACCCTAAGCCCCAAGCCCACGTGGACTGAAAAAATTATTCCCCGAGCTAGTATTGACCTCCTACTTAAACCCTGAGCCCTAAGCCCACGTGGACTGAACAAAGCATTCCCCGAGCTGGTATTGACCTCTTCGTTAAACCCTAAACCCCAAAACGAAACTTCTCGCAGTGGCCTTCGAAAATCCAAGTTATTTTTTTCATTTCCCTTCCATTTACAAGATTTAACATGTAGTTTACGCGGACACACCTCGCGCGACAAAAATAAGCCATATCAAAGCAGAAGTCAGAGGGCTTAAAGAATGAGACTTACCCTTAACGTGTAAACTTTCTCTCCATTTTCATTGATGTAGAACATGAGATACATTGCTGCTGGTGCGGGGTCTTCAGAATCTCTCCAAAATATGTGTTTGTGTGACTTTCTGTAAATCACAATAACTAAATATTGTGCCAAATTCACCGAGTGCAGACTGAGTAAAAGAAATTAATGATGAACCTTAGAGCGAAGAAGAATCAGTTAGATGTTACCTGCAAATAGCGCGCGCTCTCTCTCTCACGGATGCGTTTCCACTGGTAGAAATATTAAAAACAACTAACGGGATTAGTCGTATATTTTATAGGTGGGCGGGAGTGTCCAACGATGTCGATTTTGTGTATAACCAAGTTCTCCATTGTGTTTGAACCCATTGTATGTATTACTAAAAAAATTACGCTTTAAATGTCATCTCATGTCATTTTTTTTTAGTTTACAAGACTTAAAATTGTCTTAGGAAGGATTTGATACTCTTGCCCTCGTAGAACTAGGGTTTCTCGCATTAAGCGAGGGAATTTATAATATTGGAACATATAGATAATAATTAATCCAAACAATTCACTATGAGCCAAATGATATGTTTAAGTGTAGAATATGTTAATTAATGAAAAATTATTTCATGAATTAATAATTATAATTAATAAAGAGAAAGAATTATATTGAAGTGAGTTAATAAGTGAATAGATTTAACTTTTTTTAGTGAGTTTATTTTTGTGAGGTAAAGTTTTACTCAAGTATCCATCCCATGAACCCATTCGGGGAGTCCAACCCAGCCGAGTATCTCACCAATGCAATCATTCCCACCAGAGGTAAAGTTTTACTCTGATTTATTCATGCTTTCAAAATTTTAGTGATTTGGGTCGTCTTAAAATAGGCCGAACAAAGTTTGATGGTCAAAATTCACATCAATAAAGTGGAATTATGACTTTTGACAAAATTTCTATTGAATTTGGGAAAGAATTTCCACCGTAAAAGGGTTGAGATTGTCCACTTATTAACTAACTCCAAATCAGATCCACGTGGTTTCAAGAAGCAAAATCCAAAGGTAAACGATCAAGAAAAGATGGGAGAAGAAGATATGGATGAACACAAATAAATTTGAAGCTCTAAAATAAAGAGAATGTAAGTGAGAACCATTGAACATGAGGGAAAGGATACACAAGAGAGGAAATGAGGATGATGTGATCTAACAATGAATAAAAAATAGAGAAACATGATTAAAAAAAATTGCCACTAAACCTAGAGTTGAGTAATGCAGAGGAAAATGGAACCGAACCCAAGGTGAGATAGATGGTAAAGTAACTAGAGTATACTAAGAGAGCACACATTAAGAAATATAAAGAGAGGACAAAAAATGTGGAAGACAAAGAAAACCCTACATGATAAAAATCACAAGAGGAGGGGAAATCAATAGAGGAACATGTGGATCAAAATAAATAGGTAACTCCATAAGAGAACCCAAGGGATGAAGACTTGCATGTGGAAGACCAACAAACTACAAATGAATAAACAACATTGAGAATGATGGAGATGAAAATATGGAGGATGTTGGCATGGGATTATTGCCATCAAAATTCAAGTAAAATATCATAAAGACACTCGTAGTGAGGGAACTCAAGGAGCTACAATCCAAACTTGAAAAATGAAGGAGAAACAAAGATTCCCCAAAACAAGTAAGACCTAGTCTAATTCTCTAGGAATTAAAGCTTATTTATTAAAATCTCAAAAATCATAACCTACAAATGCAAAGAAAGGAAGGAAGCCAAACACATAAAGGCTTAAAGAAGAAGGAAAATTGTTAATCAACTTTAGGACATCATACACACAAAGGGAAGTTTATTTGAAAACAATTAAGAATCCTCGAAGTGAAAGGTCGTATCATAGATCATGAGGGCTATCAACACCCCTTGTAAGAGGAGATCCTGATTAATTGGGATGGAAAAACTAGATATGTGTCTACTTCAATGTACATGGATTACAACAGATAGTAGATATAATTTGAAAGGGTGCAAACATGTTGCAAATAGTTCCTATGGCTCTACAAGGGGATTAGCAATTTTGTGGATCCATTAAAGATAAAGCTAGAGAAACAATGAGTGTGGGGAGGTTGATATCATGGAATTTCTTCTATGTATCAAATGATTTGAGGGGAAAGATAACAAATACGTATGTCAATTGGGTTTAGCTTGGGTGGTTGGGAGGAATGATTGTTATCCTCCCCACCCAATTTCAATTCCCATAAGTGGCACATTGAGCTCTTAATGTGTATATTATTTTAATAGCTTTGAGCCATGTTCTTGATTGGCCTTGTGCCCTGAAGATTCTAGGGTTTACCCTAGGTACCATCCTCGAAATGAGGGGAAGTACTTGGGAGTTTTCCCCGAGCTTTGTAACCTCGAAAAAAAAACAAATACGTATGCACTAATACACATGAATCAAAGAATATAATGTTGAGGAAAGCTCGCCAATTATAGGAGAGACAATTATATCTAGTGGATATAGTCATCTTTATGGTGGGTGCCCCATTCCCTGTGGTTAAAAAATCCCCTCTCATGATCCTTTATGTGCCTCATCTCGGATGAGCACTAGCACCTCTTACCCTGCACCTCATGTCCACCCCCATCACTATGGTCAAGGTTCGTCTTGTGATATTGCCACGAATCCTTACTACCCTTTTCCTAGTCCACCACTAGCTACCTCTGCTCCTCCAGCAGTTGTACCCCAACCCCATCCTGGTCCATCTACACCTCCTCCTCTAGGATAAGTGTACGCACAATGTAATGTTCCTCTTCCCCCCAATTAGAATAAAAAGATAGATAAGGGGAAAGGGAAGCAAAATAACCAGAACCAAGGGCCCCAAAAAAGTCAAAACACCACCCCTAATGTTGGGGGAAACCATCCTGACCCCAACCAAATCCAAGGTACCAACCCAATGCCTAAGTAGGGGAAGCACCAACCCCTAACCCCTCCACACCAACAAACCTTACACTTGTTGTGGTGTCTATGGGCATTACACTCATGAATGTCCTCTCCTACCTGAGATGCATCGAATGTGGGAAGCATATGATGTTGTCAAAAGAGCCAATAGTCAACCTACTCCACCCTCCTCCTCGCAACCAGTTGTGTTGAGGAACCCTTTCCAAGCACAAGGATTCGTTTCTAATTCAAAAACCCAGCCATTTGACCAGCCTCCCATTTCCACCTCTTATGGAAACAAAAACCACTAGATTCTCTTCTTGGACTTAGTTGATGTCAATCCTCCTATAGTCACCCAACCTAGTACATCTAATGTTTGTGTTAGTATCCATATACAAAATTTTCAACTTTCTCCTTGTTGCGGGAATGGGGTTATTCCTGTAGCACCGAGAAGTGTCGTTCTTGAGCACCAGTATCATATATGCAAGAAGTAGTACTGAGCTTTTAACTTGCCTCGTTGAAGGGAGGTATGAGAAGGGTGGAAATCCTTATTCCATACACCTTTGAAATAGTGCTATGATGCCTTGATCAAGACTTCACGATTATTTTAAAATTTCTTGGCCGGGAGCCAATCTCCAACACCTGTCATCAAACACAACACAGGTGGAGACCAAGTTGAGATGTTTCAAAGGCTTCTAATTGGAGGTATAAAATTCATTTTCGAGATTGATATATATGATACAAATGGCTTGGTCCTCAAGGATATTCAGGATGATATCGAGATTCAAGATGCTATGTGGAGGTTTGTTGTAAATGAACAGTTGTCAAGGAGAAAAGCAATTCGATGAGTTGTTATAATAGTTGAGTTTGCAAAGCATCAAGTATAGCCGAGGGCATATGATTTTTGTGTCATGTATTTCATGAAGTACTGCTAGTTTTCATGTTTTCCTTGTTTATTTTCATTAAAAAATGTTGGCAAAATTTTGGTTTTCGATCCTTTGCTTAATGCTTATTTTAGCCAAAAAAATAAAATATTGGCCCAAGGGCCAATCTCCAAACCTTCTAAACTGTCTAACACCTGCAATCAACACGATGGGTTAGCATCAACCACAACACACAACGCAATTCAAAGCCTAACGCCCCAGCCCGAGTCCAGTTGTCAAGCATTGAGCAAACAGGAAATGCCCAGGTGTGAGATGCATCGTGCCACAGAGGGTGTCTGGTTAGTATTATTATTAGATGAAAATCCAAATGCAGTAGCTCGAGTTCACATAAATTTTCAAGGATTCAAATGCCAAATGTCTGATATCGAATCAAGGTAGCCAGTTGTGCAATTTGCAGGTGGGAACAGTTCAGATTGAGAGCCAAGTTATCTATAATATCTTTACAGTGCGCCGACAAGGTTGTGGCCATCATCATTGGGCTACTTTTTTTGGTTCTACCATATACCAAGTCATAGCACTCAGGTGCCTTGAGAAGAAGCATGAGAGGCTCTGAGAACTGCTCCTGATGAACCATATTATGTCACTAGAGACTTCGCCCCTGCAATAGGATGGATTACCTGAAAATGGCGGTGCCTTCTCAGCCGATTGTCTAAAAGGCTCCAATATAGTAGACATCAATCCAGATTCTGTGAATGTTAAAATTGTTCTGACATCATGGAAAACCCCCGTGGTAATTCCCTATTGCATAACACATTGTATGAGAGGGCCAATGGATGAGCAAGCACAAATTGCCAAGTGGAATTGCGAGCATGTTTTTTACATCTCCTGTATCATCTACTCAACAATCGGAGCGCGAAAAAGCCTATCATATGATTGTTTCACGCTTGAAGCTACAACCTGCAAATCATGAGAAGGAGAAAGAATCATGGTTTGTCATAAGGATTTGATGAGGCAAAGCATCCAGAATCCATCAACGATAACATTTGTCAGGAAAATCTGAAGTTTTCTTACCTGCTTCCATATGCATAATGTGATTTGACTTTGATGCCATGATATCTTCAATGTTTAGGCTAAGCACAAGACCACTGGATAGAAAAACAAGATTATAATAACCAAATGTCAAGGGGCATGACTGGGTTTGACCACTCAATTGCTCTCCAATGGAATGTGTAAGCTCCCTTTGATAAGGCGTTCTTAGGAGCATGTAATGGGCATGGGGCCAGGGACGCTTTTCACCAACCAGTTCATTCTATGGGAGGCCAAACTACAGGAAGATTTTGACAAGAAGCTTGCAGAGGCCAAAGCAACCAATCGGCGAAGGTTTTTCGGTTCTGATGAAGACTTGGCCACTCGCCTTTCTTGATTTCATTGGCACAAATGATAATTGTCGAGCTCTTACTCATATTATTTCCATGAATTGTGATAACATAAGTGAAGAGCCGAGCTATATTGGTGTGCTACTTGGATGAAAATTTGTTTGTGTCTTTCCTTAATCGCTTGTTTAAACATCCTGAGTTGGACTATTACTGAGTTTTCTATTTCACTTAAGAATATGCGAGAACATTACCAGGACACTTGGGAATAATGAATCACCAATCAAAGTCCAACTCCAGATTCACAACAGGGAATTCAATCAGTGATTTTAGGCAGCGATTGGGCATTTAAGCTACAGTTGAGATTCTAAAGGCATAAAATCGGCAGTTAAAGGATAAAAACAGGACA
>ML784976.1:80668-92182 GCA_009831015.1 Picea engelmannii | reverse complement strand
GTATGAGGCATGTTCTTTTAATATATTTCTGCCATTGAAGATATATGAAGGTTGTTTTATCAGCATGCCTTTCTATTTTGTTTCTCTTTTCTTCTACTAGGATAAAATGCAAATTTTGAGAATCAAAACTTGCCATTGATAGGTAGATCTATGAGCAACAAAGATTATGTTGTAGGATGCCTATTTTATCATTGTATTATTCCAGTATCTTGATTAGTTCATTTGACTAAAAGGATCTTTCGTTTGATGAGTTTTCTTCTTTATGTCTTCTTCTTCATTCTTCTATCTACACAACTTTACAACTTTGTCTGATGAGAAACTTGAGTGCCTTCAATATTTAGGATATGTTGACTCCATGCCCAATAGAACATTCTATGGAACTTTTATGACCCTTCTCTCCTTCTCGTCATTTTTTAACCCATTCTCATAAACAAATTTACACACCCATATTCAAATGTCTCTAGGCTCACCTCATTTGCAGTCTGAGGGTGACTTCTAGAACTAACATTTTTGGCGTCGTTGCCGGGGACGGAGACACGAAGTATTTATCCCTGGGAGAACGACAACGATCAGATCCGCTTCTTGATGGTGAACAGGAAGGGGACTGATACATGACTGTAGATCTTTCACCATGGCGACTCCACTGTCTAAAGATTAATAGGCGACTCCACTGGATCCAAGCATGGAAGCTATTCTGGCTCAAAGGTTTGCTTTTTGTGATTTTTCATATTTCATTGGTTTTCCAAACCCAATTCTTAGTAGAGCTGAATGGGAAGGCATTCTTCCTACATTTAAAGGCGAAGATTGGGAGGTTCCAACTGAGCAGCTGCTATATTTTCATGAGTTTATTCATGGACGTCAGATTGTTCATGAGGATGTCAAGATCAAGATTTTCAGATGCTCGTTGAAGGGAGCAGCCCTCGACTGGTGCAGATCACTTTCAGCTTCAAGTATTAATTCGTTGGCAAGTTTTCATGATACTTTAAATATATTTTATAAAGAAAAAATTTCAGATGAAAGTCTTTTTGAAAATTGTTGTGATGTATTTGAGATGCATATTCAGCAGAAACTAGAGTTTTCATCTGTTTGCAAGGATGGAAATCATTTTATTAAGGAAGATCTGCCAGATACCATTGATGATGGGACAGATGATTGCATAGTTGTAGATGCATTTGATCTTGTTCTTGATGCACCTGCAGTTTATGATTTGAATGGAAAAACTCATGTTTATGATGAGTATAAAGAACAAGTATTTCCTCAACACATTGTTGATAAAGCTGATACACATAACAGTATTGATGAAGGTTATCAACAACATGTTATCTTTATGGTGACAAAAGTTGAGCCGCAGCAGATTTATGAAAACAACCTACACATTAGTCATGAACAGTTGAAACCAGTATATGGCAACAGTCCTGGATCTGATGAGGAGCATCATGAGCATCGCAAAACTGATAGAGAAATGTTCCAACAACAATTGATGCTTGCTTCTGGGTCAGTTGTTGAGCAGTCAATATATGGATTTATAGAACTTGGAAATGACATTCATGATAAGCAACCTAATGAGATCAACCATGAGGAAAAGCACGCTTTTGATTTTAAAAAACCAGGTAAGATCATACATGAATTTTATGATCCAGTTGCTATATGGATAGAGTCACTATTCTCAGTAATGCCATATATTACAAAGTTTGGCATGATGGTTTGCAGCAACAAACACGAGCTGGTTGCAGTTTCCTTGTTATATATTTTGTTCTCTTTTCATGTTTTTCGCTATGTATATAAAGACAGGTCAAGCAATTTGTTGCTTGAATTGTTTTTCTAGAAATTTATATATACCTGAAACATTTATTCTCAGCAGTTAGAGTAGGGTAGCATAGATGAATAGGCTCGTGGCTGAGCATTTCTAGTTTGCACAATACGTGGGGTTTTCATCTAGTATTTGGTTTTGGTTTTGAAATAAAGACTCCATGCTCGATGCATATAAGGCACTATTGGCAGGGGAAGTTTGGCTTCAAATGAGGAGCAGAGTTGCAGAAGTTTGAGCCAGATTTGAATGACATTGGCTGACTCCATAACCCAATGGACTAGGCACAACACAGAAGTTGTGGATGTCTGCGGAGCGGAAGATTTGCAGGGACAGGATTGCACAGAGGAAAAGGCACAGTGGTTTGCGTGTTCTTGATGCCTCACAGGGAGAGCATCATCCTTAAGAAGAAGCCAATGTTAGTATCCAGATACTAAATTTTCAATTTTCTCCTTGTTGCAGGAATGGGGTTATTCCCGTAGCACCAAGAAGTGTCATTCTTGAGCACCAATATCATATATGCAAGAAGTAGTACTGATCTTTTAACTTGCCTCGTTGGAGGGAGGTATAAGAAGGGTGTAAATCCTTATTCCATACACCTTTGAAACAATGCTATGATGCCTTGATCAAGACTTCACGATTATTTTAAAATTTCTTGGCCGGGAGCCAATCTCCAACACCTATCATCAAACACAACACAGGTGGAGACCAAGTTGAGATGTTTCGAAGGCTTCTAATTGGAGGTATAAAATTCATTTTCGAGATTGATATCTATGATACAAATGGCTTGATCCTCAAGGATATTCAGGATGATATCAAGCTCCAAGATGCTATGTGGAGGTTTGTTGTACATGAACAACTTTCAAGGAGAAAAGCAATTTGATGAGTTGTTATAATAGTTGAGTTTGCAAAGCATCAAGTATAGCCGAGGGCATATGATTTTTGTGTTATGTCTTTCATGCAGTACTGCTAGTTTTCATGTTTTCCTCGTTTATTTTCATTAAAAAATGTTGGCAAAATTTTGGTTTTCGATCCTTTGCTTAATGCTTATTTTAGCCAAAAAATAAAATATTGACTCAAGGGCCAATCTCCAAACCTTCTAAACTGGCTAACACCTGCAATCAACATGATGGGTTAGCATCAACCACAACACACAACACAATTCAAAGCCTAACACCCCAGCCCGAGTCCAGTTGTCAAGCATTGAGCAAACAGGAAATGCCCAGGTGTGAGATGCATCGTGCCACAGAGGGTGTCTGGTCAGTATTATTATTAGATGAAAATCCAAATGTAGCATCTCGAGTTCACATAAATTTTCAAGTATTCAAATGCCAAATTTCTGATATCGAATCAAGGTAGCCAATTGTGCAATTTGTAGGTGGGAACAGTTCAGATTGAGAGCCAAGTTATCTATACTATCTTTACAGTGCACCAACAGGGTTGTGGCCATTATCATTGGGCTACTTTTTCTGGTTCTACCATATACCAAGTCATAGCACTCAGGTGCCTTGAGAAGAAGCATGAGAGGCTCTGAGAACTGCTCCTGATGAACCATATTATGTCACTAGAGACTTCGCCCCTGCAGTAGGATGGATTACCTGAAAATGGTGGTGCCTTCTCTGCCAATTGTCGAAAAGGCTCCAATATAGTAGACATCAATCTAGATTCTACGAATGTTAAAATTGTTCTGACATCATGGAAAACCCCCGTGGTAATTCCCCATTGCATAGCACATTGTATGAGAGGGCCAATGGATGAGCAAGCACAAATTGCCAAGCGAAATCGCGAGTAGATTTTTTACATCTCCTGTATCATCTGCTCAACAATCAGAGCGCGAAGAAGCCTATCATATGATTGTTTCACGCTTTAAGCTACAACCTGCAAATCATGAGAAGGAGAAAGAATCATGGTTTTTCATAAGGATTTGATGAGGCAAAGCATCCAGAATCCATCAGCGATAGCATTTGTCGGGAAAGTCTGAAGTTTTCTTACCTGCTTCCAGATGCATAACGTGATTTGACTTTGATGCCATGATATCTTCAATGTTTAGGCTAAGCACAAGACCACTGGATAGAAAAACAAGATTATAATAACCAAATGTCAAGGGGCATGCCTGGGTTTGACCACTCAATTGCTCTCCAATGGAATGTGCAAGCTCCCTTTGATAAGGCGTTCTTGGGAACATGTAATGGGCATGGGGCCAGGGATGCTTTTCACCAACCAGTTCATTCTATGGGAGGCCAAACTACAGGAAGATTTCGACAAGAATCTCGCAAAGGCCAAAGCAGCCAATCGACGAAGGTTTTTCAGTTCTGATGAAGACTTGGCCACTGGCCTTTCTTGATTTCATTGGCACAAATGATAATTGTCGAGATCTTGCTCATATTATTTCCACGAATTGTGATAACAGAAGTGAAGAGTCGAGCTATACTGGTGTGCTACTTGGATGAAAAGTTGTTTGCGTGTTTCCTTAATCGCTTGTTTAAACATCCTGAGTTGGACTATTACTGAGTTTTCTGTTTCACTTAAAAAGATGTGAGAACATTACCAGGACACTTGGGAATAATGAATCACCAATCAAAGTCCAACTCCAGATTCACAACAAGGAATTCAATCAGTGATTTTAGGCAACGATTGGGCATTTAAGCTACAGTTGAGATTCTCAAGGCATAAAATCAACAGTTGAAGGATAAAAATAAGACAGATGGCCCTAATCTTAGATAGTCATATCATGCTCACCCTTTCTCAGGGTAAAGTCAGCAGATAGATGGAAAATTCATCAGCAACCTCAACTATTCGAAACTCTTGCAACCAACTTTAGTTCTGAGTTTGTTCTTATTATATTTTGTTGTTAGATTTAAGGCATAATGTCATTAGTCAAAGAGTCAATCTCCGGAAATTCAATGGGCATATTCAGGAAGCATTTAAACATTCCATAGACAGATGGAAAAGTGTTTTAGGAAGATAGGTTGGTAAAGGATTCTTTCCAAATCCTAAGGGTATTTGATTCCAACATATTCTATATTTCCAAAGCATGGGAAGGCAGAGCATCCCTGACTTCAAGCAGCACGAGGATTTGACAGAAGAAATAAAGGGATCAAATTCGACACATCTGGCAGCAAGAGATTGGCCATCAAACCAACTCCAGATTTGAATGTCATTTGCTTGACAAGCCCAAAATCAATAGTCGATTTCTTACAGATCGATTACTTTCATTTTTCTTTGTTGATAGGATTTCATTCCTAAAAAATTGGTAGCAGTTGGAAATGTATTTGTTATATATTCCATGTTTTGAAAACACCCAAGGAGACCCAAGAGGAAGGGAGGACAGTCATCTGGATACATTGCAAGCCTATGAGGCATGTTCTTTTAATATATTTCTGCCATTGAAGATATATGAAGGTTGTTTTATCAGCATGTCTTTCTATTTTGTTTCTCTTTTCTTCTAATAGGATAAAATGCAAATTTTGATAATCAAAACTTGCCATTGATAGGTAGATCTATGAGCAACAGAGATTCTGTTGTAGGATGCCTATTTTATCATTGTATTATTCCAGTATCTCGATTAGTTCATTTGACTAAAAGGATCTTTCGTTTGATGATTTTTCTTCTTTATGTCTTCTTCTTCATTCTTCTATCTACACAACTTTACAACTTTGTTTGATGAGCAGCTTGAGTGCCTTCAATATTTAGGATATGTTGACTCCATGCCCAATAGAAAATTCTATGGAATTTATATGACCCCTCTCTCCTTCTCATCATTTTTTAACCCATTCTCATAAACAAATTTACACACCCATATTCAAATGTCTCTAGGCTCACCTCATTTGAAGTTTGAGGGTGACTTCTAGAACTAACAGTTTGTATGGTGTATGGTCATAGACTAGTGAGCCCCCATCCACAGTCTTTTGTTGGATCCACAAGTTCGGCTTATCCCATGCAACCACTCAGAGTGTATCAACAACCACAACTATAAGCACATCCTCACTATCCATTTGGTTAAGTACCTTCCATGTCTCCTCCTTCAGAAATCGTTAGCACTCTAATAATGGAAACATTGAACTTTCCTAATCTCACCATTAGGATTATAGTCCGGTACCTTAACCCACCTCCAACCACTCCTCCACTTTCTACCCCCAAACCATATTTGACTTTGACCCTTGTGCGGCCGAGACCTGTGCAGATTGGTGTTCCTCAAACACCTACACATCCCTCTCCTCAACCTACCTAGGCCTCACCTCGAACTTCATAGGCCCCGTCTCGACCTATGTAGGCTCCACCTCTACCAACACTTAAATACAAAGGAGTTGTCAAGGGGAGCAAGGCCAAATTCAAAGGGAGTGTCGACTCTTCTAAATAAGCCATGTCCACCCACACCACTGCATCTAGTCCCATACCACCATGTGATATCCCCGACTATGCTACCTTCAACTATCAAAGGCTTCCCGAGTTGAAGGAACTTTACAATTTCGATGACTTAGAACTTGATTCCTCCATACCTATTGTCGCAGTTCCTCTTCCTAAGTCCTCGACCAAGTGTATTAAGTCCTTGTGCAACAATCACCCTTGTGCTTTGTGAGATACTTATGGTCATTATTCTCATCATTATCCATGTATACCTCAACATCAAGATTCTCTTGATATCTTGTTCCATTTGGATCCCATTCGCCGGGACGATCCAACTATAATGAATAAATATTTTTCCCTTAACCATGCTCTATCTTACCCAACCAATTCTCAACCCACCATTGAAATTTGTCCCCCTAAAGTGCATACCATTGAGGATTCCATGTAGATTCTCTACCTATCAACTTCCTTGGTATTGAAGTTATCTGAGACCATTCCCTTCTCTATAGGCATACATCATAGCACCCCTAACATGCACATGGACCTCTGGTATTAACATCGATGGCACCTTTGTCCACTAGTCTTTCTTCCACCTCTTTGGATGCAACGTATGTGAACCATGTTTCTCGTTCCCATGGTAGGGGGTAAGGGATAGGGGGCATACTCCTTGCATGCTACATACACACACAATAGGGGGCATCATGCCCACTTACCCATAGTTGATCATTCCCCCTCATCACCATCTGATGGGGAAATGGGTCTCATGCTTGGGGGCATGATGGCTCCTTTGGCCAATTTTAGATTTGATCATTATCCACTATATACCTAAGCCCCAATAGCCCAAGTTAGGCAGGCTATCCCCCCATTCGATGAGCAGCTTGTTTTTCCAGCCTCACTGGCACATTGTCTACACATTATATATAGTTAATGATCAATACCACATATTGAAACATTCTATTCTATGCAATTAAAAAGTGGATTGGTGATCCCACACTTACCACTCAATCCTCGTGCCCAACCTAGTGGGAGGGGTAACTCTAGGACCTCCTCCTAGTTGTTTATCCCCTCATATAGATTATGATTGATGCACCATCTACGCAATTGGAATCATATTTATGAGCCATTCTGAGGATTTCTTGCTTTGATACTTCACCGGGAAGCCATTTTTCCAAGAAGTATTAAATCTCCTACTACTTGCATCGAATGTATACTCATCTATCTACATTACTTAAACACCATACCATTTTCGTATTTTTTGACTTGTGAGCAAGAGTTCCCCATGGATAACCACTTTTATTTATAGATACGGGTATCCAACAAGCCTCAATTTCCTTGGAATTTAGCATAGGTTTCTCCCCTTCTACTCTTTGCATTTGCCTGTCATTCTAGGAAATTGTTTGTAGGACCCCTTCACCTGGGTAGATGGATCAACTCTCCATCTTATGCATTTTACATCTACTTAGTGATAGAGCCTTCCTCACATGGTCACCCTAGCATAGTGACCCCTATTGCATTTTGGTGCCCGTTTTGTTTTATTCCCCTAGGGATTGGGAGTCCAGTTAGTCTCCACACCAGAGTTGAGTCACATATATCTCTTCTCCTCATGTTGATAGTCATACCCTCTGGACTCCCACATTTTTAATTGGTATCTGATGGATTTTCACTTATAACAAGCCCTCTGCTTCATCCATACAGTGATCGTCCTTCAGTTTTATGCCTCCATTCACCCACCCCTAAGGAGATTTCCATTAATGTCCCTACCATTGGATTTCTTCCATTTACAATTATCACTTTTTTCATTACCGCTACTTGGATGTTTTCTGGGACATTTATCTCCTCGTTACCTCTTCACATAGCTGGAGGCATCATCCCTGCCCCTCCTAATAGGCCCCATTGACATCATTAGGAGATTTATTCCTCTTTTCGATTGGTTCCCCCAAGGAATTCCATTTGGACATTGCATCTTTCGATGCACCTAGTTTGATTTGTTTTATCCGTCACTTGGATATTTCACATCTTGGTTATTTTCCTAACCAACCCTATTGGCATTATCGGGAGGATCTTACTAATTTTACCATTTCCTTCCTAACCAACCCCATTGACATTATCAGGAGGAATATCACCTTTTATTTCCTTCTGACCAACCCCATTGGCATTATCAAGAGGCATCTCATCTTTTATTTCCTCATGACCATCCCCATTAGCATTATCAAGAGGAATCTCACCGTTTGTTTCCTCCTAACCAGTCCCATTGACATTATCAAGAGGAATTTTATCTTGTATTTCCTCTTGATTAGCCCCATTGGCATTATCAAGAGGAATCTCACCTTCTATTTCCTCCTAACTAGCACCATTGACATTATCAGAAGGAATATCACCTTTTATTTCCTCATGATTGTCCCCATTGGCATTATTAGGAGGAATCTCACCTGTTATCCCCTCCTAACCAACCATGTTGGCCTTATCATGAGGGATACTCCTTTCTATTCCATCCTGACTAGCCCATTGGCATTATCAGTAGAGACCTTCTTTTTATTCCCTCCTAGCCAACCCATTGGCATTATTAGGAGGGATCTTCCCTTTTATCCCCTCGTGATCATCCCATTGGCATTATTAGGAGGGATCTTTTTATCCCCTCCTGACCATCCTAGTGGCATTATCAGGAGGGTTCTCCCCTTTACTTCTCTTGACCATCCCCATTGGCATTATCAAGTGAGCTATGCCATTTATGATTAGTTCCCCCCACCATGATTCCAATTGGATTTCAGTGTCTTTTGATTTATCCTCCACTGGGATATTACAACTCTTAGCTTCTCCTATTGATCAACCCCATTGTCATTATCGAGAGGAGTTCATCCCTCTTCCAGTTGACATCCCCCACCAAGATCCCACTTGGATAATGTGTATCTTAGTACACCATTTCGATTGGTTGTATCCTCCATTAGGATATTACAAATCTTTCCTTTTTCTCCTAACCAGCCCCTTTGACATTCTCTGGAGGGGTTTGCATTTCCGGTTGGTTTCCCCCACTAAGATTCCAAGTGTTTATTGTGTATCTCAACACATTGGTTTGATTGGTTCTGTCCTCCTTTTGAGTATTACAAATCTTACCTTTTCCTCTCGCCAACCCCTTTTGCACTATCTAGAAGGCCTTGTACTTCTCATGTACCCAGTTCAGTCTTTGGAAACATTCCTTTGTTTCCCTTGTCCAAAGCATATGCGATGAGTCACCCTTATGTCCCATGGAGTTTGTTTAGCTCCCCACTGTGTCCTATTATAGTTTGTCAACACCTCTATGAGTCATACCCATCACATGGTGCCCATCTATTGACCTTCAGTTGTCCCATTGATATTTCCTTTCCCAGCCTTGTGCCCAAACATTGTCCATTCCATTCGGAATGTTTTCAGTCACTTCCAGGTCGGCCCTGCATTTATGCTCTAAACAAGGGAATTCTTGGGTCCAACTCTCATTTCCTTCCCATCCATCACTAATGTCAGTATTTGTTAGTCATTGTATGATTGTCACCTTGTGATAGTCCCAAGGAGTCTGCTTTTCCTTGGTTCCAACATACCTCCCCCTATTGAATTCAACACTTGTATTTGAAGGAACTAATGCCGGAGTTTTCAACATGTCTGTGACAATTGGAGCTAATAAGTTGGGCCTCCTCTTCGAATAACCATTTATGTCATTTGATGTTTTGAAATTTCCATGTTTATCCTCCTAATCTCCACGTTTCCATTTGTATTCATTGAATTGAAGCCCATCAAACTCTATTTATAGAGAATGTAATTCCCTGTTTTTAGTCGAATGTGTTTTAGTGAGTATTGTTAGTGATAAATCTTTGTTACATGTGCACTGTAACAAAGACTTCTGAAATTTTTGTGTGTGAAAACATAGATACTCTGTTTTTTACTATTTTGCAATAGAGGTACTTTGTACCTTTTTTTTACTATTTGGAATAAAAGGTTATGACAATGATTTCTTGAATATGATATTCGATCTTTTTGTTTCTCATACGCTATAGCTGATAATCACTTATCAGTTTTTTCAAACAAAGTTTATTTTTTATGAATCTGTATTTTCTAGGCATGACTCCTCAGTGAGAACTTAAATCCATTTTATAGATTCTTCATTTGGTATCAAAGCATTGGTTTGTGGTTGTTTGCAGCTAGAAGAAGGAGACAATGGCCCAAAATAACGGTTCAGTCCAGTACCAGATTCCTCTTTTCCGAGGGAAAATTATGAGTATCAGAGTGTGAAGATGAGAACTTTGCTCATCTCACAAGATTTATGGATGCTTGTTTCTGCAGGGTACACAGAGCCAACTGATCACGCTGCTTATAATACATTATCAGTTGATCAGAAGATAGAATTGAAGGAGAATAGGAAAAGGGATGCTAAGGCTCTGTTTATTCTTCAAACATGAGTTGATATTTCATTTTTTCCAAAGATTGCAAAATGTGGAATGTCTCATTATGCTTGGGAAACCTTGGAGAAGGTATACAAGGGCTATGTAAAGGTAAAAGTTGTCAAACTTCAAATGTTGAGAAGAGATTTTGAGTCTCTTTCTATGAAAGAAAATGAAAGCGTTGAATGTTTTATTACTAGAGTTCAAAATATTGTTAATGTTATTCATGTCCATGGTGAAACTCTTGAAGATAGAAGGATTGTAGAAAAAGTGATAAGAAGTCTTCATAAGAAGTTTGATCCTGTCACTATATCTATAGAAGAATCAAGGGATTTAACACAACTAACCCTTGTTGATCTATTTGTAAGCCTTCAAGTACATGAAGACGGGTTGAAAAAGAATGAGGAACTTTTGGATCAAGCTTTCCAAAGAAAGTTGAAGGTAGTAGATGATAAGAAGAAACAATCATCCACTGTTAGAAATGATTTTTCTTCAACATCATTCAGAGGAAGAGTCAGAGGTAGAGGTGGTAGAGGTAGAGGAAGAAGCAACAGTTCTGGCAGAGGTCATTTTCACTGCACCTATTGTAATAAAGATGGCCACCTTGAAAGTCATTGCTTTCAAAAGAAAAGAGATACATCTCATTCAAATTCCAGCAAGGAAGAAGGTGAAAGTTCTCAAACTTTATTTCTCACATGTAACAAACTTGAAGCTTGTGATGATTTTACATGGTATTTGGGTAGTGGTTGTTCAAATCATATGACTGGAAATAAAAAATTGTTTGTGAATCTAGATGAAAATGTGAAAGGGACAGTTAGTTTTGGCGATGATAATGAAGGAGATGTAATGGGAAAAGGTACTATTTCCATACGAGTTAAGAATGGAAAAATGATGTATGTTCAAGATACCTTGTTTGTTCCAAACTTAAGGCACAACTTGATTAGCATAGGG
>ML784976.1:59637-73853 GCA_009831015.1 Picea engelmannii | reverse complement strand
GAATTTAAGCTGAGTTGACTTCCAATAGAAAACTTGGAAAACTATATTCTCTGCCCTCCAAACAATGTTATATGGATGGCAACATTTCAAAACATAAAGCATGTTTGGTTGCACAAGGATATGTGCAACAAGAAGGCATTGATTATGATGAAACTTTTCCTCCTGTAGCAAGAATGGAAACAATAAGGATATTTCTTTCTATTGCATCTCAATTAAAGTTAATTGTTTATCAAATAGATGTTAAATATGCTTTCTTAAATGGATATTTGAAGGGAGAAGTTTATGTTTATCAACCTAAGGGTTTCATTATCGATGATAAAGAAGATAAGGTGTATAGGCTTAAGAAGGCACTTTATGGTCTTAAGCAAGCCCCTAGAGCTTGGTACTCTAGAATTGATGACTATCTTCATGATCATGGTTTTGTTAAATGTTCTTTTGAGGGTGTTGTCTACAAAAGGGTTGTTGGGTCAGATTTCATCATCCTTTGCTTATATGTAGATGATTTAATCTTCATTAGCACCTCATTTCCACTTATGGAGGAATTTAAAGAGGCAATGAAATCAAAATTTGAAATGTCTGATTTGGGAGAAATGAAATATTTCTTGGGAATGCAAATTCAACAAACAACTGAAGGTATATCTATTTGTCAAGCTAAATATATTAAAGACATGTTGAAGAGGTTTATCTTGCAAAATTGTAAACCTGTGAGCACTCCTCTTGTAGTTGGGAGTAAACTGATGAAAGATGATGAAAGTCCACTTTGTGATGCTACCCTTTATAGATCTCTAATTGGAAGCCTTATGTATCTGACATCCACTAGACCAGACATTATGTTTGTTGTCAGTCTAGTTGCTAGGTTCATGCATCAACCTCACGATTCCCATTGGCGGGCAACCAAAAGGATTCTCAAATATGTAAGTGGTACTAAATTTTATGGATTGTTTTATACCTCTGCTAATGATTCAAATGTTGTAGCATAAACAGATGCAGATTGGGCAGGCATCTTAGATGATCGAAAGAGTACCTCTGGATGTGCTTTTCTCTTTGGAGGAAACCTTGTTTCTTGGAGCAGCAAAAAGTAACCCACTGTTGCACTATCTACAGTTGAAGCAGAATATATTGTTGCGTCATCAATAAGCACACAAGCCATTTGGTTGTCAAGTTTGGTGAAAGACTTGGGAATGGAAGTATGTAAACCCATCAAAGTTTACTGCGATAATCAAAGTACTATCTCCATGACAAAGAATCCAGTTTTCCACAGTAGAAGCAAACATATTGACATTCGACATCACTTCATTAGAGAGCTTGTCCAACAATAATTTCTCTTTTTTGAATTTTGTAAATCTGAAGATCAACTTCCAGACATTTTTACCAAGGCTCTTCCAAAGGATCGATTGGAGAAAATCAGATCACAGTTGGGAATGCTCAAACTTGACATTAAGGGGGAGATTGAAGGAACTAATGCCTGAGTTTTTGGCATGTTTGTGATAGTTGGAGCTAATAAGTTGGGCCTCCTCTTCGAATAATCGTTTCTGCCATTTGTTGTTTTGAAATTTCCACGTTTCTCCTCCTAATCTCTACGTTTCCATTTGTATTCGCTGAATTGAAGCCCATCAAACTCTATTTATAGAGAATGTAATTCCCTGTTTTTAGTCGAATGTGTTTTAGTGAGTATTGTTAGTGATAAATCTTTGTTACTTGTGCACTGTAATAGAGACTTCTGAAATTTCTGTGTGAAAACAAAGATACTCCGTTTTTTATTGTTTTGCAATAGAGGTACTTTGTACCCCTTTTTCACTGTTTGGAATAAAAGGTTATGACAGTGATTTCTTGAATATGATATCTGATTTTTTTGTTTCTCATAAGCTATCGGTGATAATCACTAATCAGTTTTTTCAAACAGATTTTATTTTTTCTAAATCTATATTTTCTGGGTGTGACTCCTCAGTGAGCACTTAAATCCATTTTACAGATTCTTCAGTATTATATGGGTGTGGCTTAGAGGATTGTACCCCTTGGATTCATCTTCACCATTAGTGACTTGGTTGTCTCTCTTGTGCTCAACTTTAGCTCCTTATCGCACATTTGATACACATACACTTGACAGTTCAATGATCTAGTTGCTCATACCATTATCTTGAACATGTGTGAGATGTAGTAGACCTCGGAAGGGGGTTTCTCTTCAGGTAGTCCTCCGCATGTTATGGCCTCATCAATCACTTCCATGGCTATGAATTTACTTGTTGTTCTTTGGATACCAGGACTATGAACAATCCTTCACCCTTGGGCATTAGTGGACTCTCCCCTATCGACATCAACACATTCATTCTAGGGGCCAGTCCCATGTACCCTCATACCTATCCATTCTTCTCACAGGTTACCTTGGACAAAATTAAGAGATTCCTCATTACTCTCAGAATTGGTAGGATCTCACGTGATTGAAGTCAACTCATCACCACACCACTAAGATTCATACTTACATGTATGATCCATCCTCAAATATAGTTCCTCAAATTTGATTCGCTCCATCCTGCCATTCTCTGAGCCCTCCAATTGAGCTTTCCTTCAGTGAGCTCATTATAGATATTTGGAGCCCCATTCTTGTTCAACAATGTTTCTCGGGTTACTTCCATGCCCCTCCTATAGCTTGGGGGCATCAAGTCTTATGTACTCAGATCAACCACAGATGGGATGCACATATCATATTTCCATCCAAATATATGTATATGAGACTAATTTTGTCACATTAATGTTCTCTAGCCATGTTTTGCTAACATCATATTGTACTTCAGACCTATTGATTGTCTCACTATTGTATTCATGAGATACCTCGACAAGTATGGGTATGATTACCTTGTCCCATTGAGATAATGTACCTCACCACCTGGTAACCCTTTTGTTGACACGTGATTTTCTATGGCCTCTTCAAAGGTTGGTCCTTTTCTCCCGTGGCATTTTTCTCCCTCTTCAATTGAACCATTTCCTCATGAAATCAAACTATAATGTATTTGAATCACACAATGTGTTCATAACCTCATGCATTATAGGAAATCTATTATCACCAAAATATTGTTCACCTAGCCCAGATTGCTAGGCCGAAATACACCATATATAGTATATGTATCCCATGTTTACACCCACTTTCACATCATTTCCCACTAAAATAACTTAGGAAACCATTTTCCTAATGTTATTTCCATTTAATCAAAGTTATAAAACACATTTTATGACTTTTTCCTCTTTAATTTATTAAAAAAAGGTAAAATTCAAAAGTAATGGTTAAAATTGATTTGGTCAAATAATCATATTTTGTTATTTTGACCCTATCAAATATAACCACTATTTTGCCTATAAATTAAAGAGATCCCCCCCCCGTTTCCACATCCATCCACCATTGAAAGTAACAAAGTGCTACCTAAATTCCCTCATAAATTTTGCCCACATTTCACCATCACTTTCAACCACCAAAGAGGAGAATCATAGCCTTCAACCACACACTCAAGAAAGAAGAAGAACCCTCCCACGAAGAGGCCAACAGAGGATTCCAGTATTCAAAGGTTTTCTCCACAAGTGTATTGATATTTGTTATGTTCATCGGGTATGTGATTTCATTTATTCTTTACATCTATTGGTTTTCATGTATGTTTTCTTTTGCATGCCTTTTATTCTTACTCGATAACATAGATCTTGGAATAGATTAGTTTCACATAAAATCAGGGTTTCTTCTTTTCTAACCCTTTTTGTATGTAGCTTTGTTACAACCACAAAGTTTGTGGATTTGTTCACGCTTGCTACAAAAATACACCAACAATGTAGATTGGACATTGACAAAAGGAATCCAGTCTCTCCATTTACAAGCCCTCGTATTTTCCAAACACTATGTGGCAAGGGAGAACATTTTGAAGGAAATCTTAGGTTCCTTAAATAATCACTTGGCATAGAATTCGAGAGGAAATATCTTTTTTTATAAGATTAATATTAACAACTTGTATTCTCAAGATCAGTTTAGTTGAAGGTGTTTTTTTTTTAATATTTTTTTATATTTAATATAGTAATTTAGATTTATTTTCAAGATTTAATAGAATATTTAATTAAACAAATTGATTTCTAAAATTATTCAAATTTGATTTAGAATTGTTTTTGAGATTTAATATGTATGCAAGATGTAATGTTCCCCTCTCCTTGACAAGAACAAATGAGGACTTAGTAGTCTATTCACCCCTCTATACTATAGTCCAATGGGTAAAAAGGAGTTAGGAGGTGCTAAAGTGTCACCAAAAAACTTAATGTTATTTTATTAAAGTGACTATGATGAAAGAAGAAAAAAGGTTATTTGACTTAAGGAGAAAATAAAACAATAACCTTAGTAAAAGTAATAAAGCAACTCATCTGAGAATTAGAGGATGGCGGTATCAAAGAAAAAGGAGGGCGCCTCTCTCATTCATTCATGCCATTTTTTCTTGAAGAGCTTATTGAGCTATGTAGCTTACTTTTGAGGGTTTTGAGTCAATAAACCCTAGAGACCAGCAAGGAGGTGAAATATCCCTCTGTTCCTGGTCCAAGCTTGGCCAAGGGGTTGAAAGATCCCTCCCTCACCATACTATTAAGCTACAATTTAATTTCTACAGTCCAAGAAGAAGTCAGGGTACATATCTGAGGGTTTTCAATAGGTGGGGCACATTGTTTGAATGATATCAATTCGATTTGAGGAGAAGGGAATTCTAAGGCAAATCTCTTCCTGAGAGGGTTTGCTTGGCATATAGCGCCCTTTCTCAAGCTTCTAGTGGAGGGATTCTCTTGTTTATTATTTTATTGTGGCATTGGGACAACTTTTTGAAGAGGGGCACACTATTCACTAAGGATACATTGAGTTGGGAGGCTAGATCTGAAGATTTACCCGAGGGCTCTCTTCATATGCATTATATATTCCCTGATCTACAGTTTGGCAACATTTTGTAAGGGTTTGGAGGCCATCTTCAAGGAAGTTGAATTTCTTAGCTTCTTCAACCAGTTGGGGGTGCACCAACACCAGATCTGAAGGTCTCAAGTCTTCAAGGGAAAGAAATTGATCTTGTATTGCTCATCATTTAGTTGTTGGAGGCCTAGGAGGCCTTATCTCTCTATATTGTTGTATCTTGAGGAAATATTCAACTTGGATTCCTTTATCTTGCTATATTGTTCCAGATCTATAGATCTTTTGTATGGAGATCAACTTATTATCTAAATAAAGGTCATATTTTAAGTTATTGAGCATTCTATTGTGTTGTCTATCTTGTATCTTGTTATATCCATGTATTGTTGTTCTATAGTCATGATGCATTTGTTATAAATCTCAATCAATTCCATCCAGCGTAACTCTAAGAAGTAAAACCTGCAAAAAACAATCACACAAAACACAAACAGTTCAAGAAATCAGTATAAGTTCCTAGCAATCTTGGTTGGGAAAATCACACAAGATGTTATCATTGTTTGAAAGATTGTGTTTAACAACTATTATCATTAAGGAGTTGAAGACTTTTTATTCTCATTGTATATTTAATATAAAAATTTAGAATTATTTTCATGATTTAATAGAATATTTAATCAAACAAATTGATTTAAAAATTTTTAATCAAATTCTTTATAGAATTGTTTTATGATTTAGTATGAATGATTATATCACTATATAACATTGGAGGAATAATTGTTTTGCTAGATTTAACTATAATAATTTTAATTTTATCAAAATTAATGAAAACATTAGTAAAAATATTTAAGAATAAACTAAGAAAGAGGATAAATTGCAACCAAGGGTAGTATTTGGTCCCATGTATGGGACTAAGGCTAGATGCTACTAGAAAGAACGTGGCCCCATTGAAGTTGGCCTCGATGATGACCATGAGGGATATTGACTTTCTTACAGATGTTATCTTGGCTAAAGTCACATTTTGGTCCTAGAGTAAGACCTAAAACTACTTATGATTGGCTAAGAGCTCACATTTCTCGGACGTAAGGAAACAAGTTAACAAGTAGAGACCTAGATGCATCCGACAAGAGTGAAAATCTGCCCCATTATGGACCACTAGGAGGTTATTTCAGATGGTGTGGTTTTCTTTTAATAACAATGATGAGTCAGATCACATTTGGATAACAACTAGTAATGGCTATCTTCATTGTCAGTCAACAATTGAGTTATGATAGGTTTTGGCACCTTCGAAAAAAATTAAGAATAAATTTTTAAAATATAATTCAATCCAAAAAATTGACATAAAATATTAATGAGATCAGATAATCATTGATTGAATCATTTAATCAATTTTGTAAACATGTTTAATCAACATATTCTATCTTCTCACACAACAATAATTCACCTTGAAACATGGTTAAACATTATATGGCATATCAAATTTAAATGCGTGATGCATCTCAAATTTAATTTAAAAACTGAGAAATTATTAATAATATAAACCATTAGCATACACACAGTACACTTTATACATAAAAAAATATCAACATCAACATGATATGAAAATGCATAATACACACACACACACACACACACAAACATATATATATACATGTAAAATATACATGTAAAATATACATCCTAACAATGTCAAATATATATATATATATATCTCGAGTCAAATTTAAATGTCAAATATACATGTAAAATATACATCCTAACAATCAAATACATACATGTCAACAACTACTATAAGCTAGGTCTACCAGCAAATCCAAAGGCATCGATACCTTAGCCACCAGAGGCAGAGGCATCAATACCTCCAATAGATAATAATGTATAAACTAGCATTTGAGGAGGAGATGGTGATTGATCTGCTACTAGAGGAAGAAATGGCGGTCAACCTATAGTTGGAGGAGGACATGGTGGTTGGTCTAATACTAGAGGAGGAGATAGTGGTCAGTCCAGTGCTAGAGGATAAGATGGTGGTTAGTTTATTCATAGAGGAGATATTGGTTGTTTTTTCTATGGGAGGAGATGGTGGAGGTGGAGGAGTACCATTCTCAACAGATGAATTTGAATAAGAAGGCTAAGTAGCCCTCAACCTCTCAAGTAGGTTGAGGGTACTAACAACACTTGAAAAATCAATAAAATCATATCAGAGGGAAGGCTTGCACATATCCCTGCAAGCTTAGGGACCTACATGATTTCTCGAGCTCATATAGGGACCACTCTATGGTAAGCCATCAATGCACATATTGGATCCATCACTTGCTAAAATATTCTATGATCTAGACTACATGGCATGATAGGTCTCTACACATAAGGTGGCTCATTTACCTCAACCATCTCTTCATCATGTTAAGGATGAACCTCCCCAACATATTTTCCATTATTTGAAAAATAGTAGACAAGAATAATTAGAAAATTTAAACAAAAGCTTACAATCAATTGCATGTGCATTAAATAAGACAATAAAATATTCAACTAGATTAATCAAAATATAATGATGATATTACCTCTCGCATTTGGAAGTTCAAATAGAGTAAATATGATGTTGAGACGTCCTTGCTAATCCATCCCTATGTATGGGTATTGTATAAGATCTGCCTCTAAAATCTAAACTAACTTGCCTACATGGCCACTCCATATAACCCCCCTTGGGAAACATTTTCCTCCACATGTTTTTACACACATCAATCACTGGCCTAGGAGGGAGGTAGTTGAATGTATGCCAAATCATCATAAACCTCTCAAAAATAAAAATTGAATAACTCTGAAGCAAAGGGGAAGACAATCCTCCCATCAAACTCAACATGCTAGCAATCCAAAGTAAAATAGTCAGAAACAAATGTCATACCATTTAATCAGTCTAGGTCTTTAAACTAAACTATCAACATAGTACACCAAAGGGAAACTAATGTGCTACCCATCAAATGTATAACATGCCAATGTTGTGACCATGAGAAATATGAACCTAACCTTCTTTGCATTAAATGCATGTAAACATAGCTACCCACCAACAACCTAGAAGGCACTAGGGTTGGTGATGGCCACACTACCATAGCTATGCATATACGCCAACTAGGCATCTCCCGCAATACCAAGAAACAAATCAAGGAACCAAGGAAAATTATCCCCTCTCCTACACAACGCAGTAAAAAAATAAATATCATCATATGTGGGCTAGTACCATACTAGTACCATAGATTGAAACCAACCCAAATTGCATGCCTAACATATCCTAGTGATGAATCAACCATCTCAACAAGCGTGTGTTACCCTCGAAGGATGTAGCCCCCTCGTAAAAATTGAGAGGCCAACATTCCTCAAAAGGACATGAGTCACCATTCCTACATATATCCATTCGTAATATTCATTAAAAATTGGAATTATTTTGTTTTGCAAAAAAAACTTTGTAAAACTCATAGGTGCACTTTATTAACATAGATGCACTGTCACTGGTGCTCCTTACTAAATATTAATGCACCAGTAAATTCAATAAGGTTTTTTAAACTATTGTTGATACTTGGTGCACCATATGTATAGGGGCACGATGACAACTATGGTGTGCCTTTATGCACTTACACTCTGACAAAGGTGCGTCCATGCAATTTGTAATGCACTAACAAGCCAACAAAATTTATTTCTTGCATTAGATTAGCAGTGCGCTTATGATGTAAGAGAGCATAGTTCATGGTGCTTCCTTAAATTCACAAGCGCACCAACGAACGATGGAAATTTGACTTCAATGATGAGCTCGTGATATGCAAGTGCATGATTACCGGTGCCATCATATATTTACAAACACACCATCTAGTGCAACAAAATGTATAATTTAAATTTGATTTGGCAATGCACTTGGTATGCATGGATGCATCAATAATAGTGCATCTTTGCATTTCCTAGAGCATTGACAGGACCAGAAAATTTATAAATAAAAAGTGCTCAATGATACACTTCTAATATTAAAAAGCATTTCCAATGGTGCCTCAATGATACACTTCTAATATTAAAAAGCATTTCCAACGGTGCCTCCTAATATTATGAAGAGCATTGAAAAAGAGTGAGAATTTTGCAATTTGTTTTTATGTTCTAACAATTCACTCAAGTTTAAGTGAGGCACCACCCATGGTGTATCTTGTAAATTTATAGGATGCACTACAAAATTTAGTGCAAGTTGAATGACTTGAACACACCATGCTGAATTGATTTTGTTTTTTGAAAAAATGGCAAATTTAAGCTAAATTATAAATTTGTTATGCTAAAAATGTAAATGAAGAAATAACAAACACTTTACCTGATCTCTTCCCTACGGAGGAGTCATGGTTTATATGTAGATGAAAAATGAAAATATGGTACCTTGAAACATACCAAATCCACTGATGAAGCAAAGGAATCAAGAAATTTGGCAACACGGTAGCACTGACAATGGGGCAATCATATAGGGACGGTGAACATCAATGCTTGTATGGTTGGAAGCACTGAAGGAAATGTAAAAACAAGATTATGGTTTGATATTTTTTATTTTATTTTACCCTACCTTGGTGCACCCAATAGTAAGATGCATCAATGCGATATTATGTTCCTAGTGTCCCATTAGGTTTTTAAAACATTATAAATCAACGCTCTATTTGTTGGTATGCACTGGCGTGTTTCATAATTATTAAGCAAATTTGGTTAGTTTTTAAAATTTGTTTAAATGAAAATCTGTATTGTTCGACAAAATGTTTAAACCTTATTTGGTGCTTTTTACATATATACGCATTGGTGAGCTTAATATGTACAAATGCTCTAGATTGTTTAAGTCTTACAATGCACATATAATGTAATCACAGTAGTACACCCTATTGAGGAGTGTGCTAATTGGTTTTTGCTATTTTTAAAAATAAAATGGATATTGTAAAACAATATGGCTAAACCTTATTCGATGCATCTAAATATAGACACACCAATGCAATTAGGGTTTATAAACACACTGATAAGAAAATGTTTTTTCTTGTGTGCTATTAACATAAATGCACCAATATTATATTACAAAATGGTTAACCTTATTCGATGCATTTGATGTACGTATGCACTTGTATGCTAACTGATTAAAGACACAAAAACATGAGTTTGATCACATAATAATAAAATGATCTTTGGTGTGCCTATAGAGGGAACACACCAGTGCATCTTCTATGGAAGCGCACCAATAAATTTTTATATTTTTAAAATAAAAACCAATATTGTATAACAAAATCTCTAAACCTTATTTAGTGCATTGTAGTGATGCACCAATTGTAATATGTTTAGAATTGAATTGAATTGATACTTTATCACATATTAGTGATAATGACCTTCAATGAGCTTGTTTATTTAACACACCGATGCACCATATATATGAGCGCACCAGTGAATTTGGTACAATTTAAGTGCATCGACCAAAAAACCTCCACTAAAACCTCTACCCACATACCTCTACTATAAACAGAGAAGGGGGAATTTTGGGGGGAGATTGACTCTACAAAAACCTCCACTAGAAGGTGTCTTCCTTGTAGTATTAGGGGGTAGTAGGAGAGAATGCCCTTCAAAGTATCAATACCATTGAATTTTATTGTTGTAACTAACTCTAAAAAAAACTATTGTGTTACAATGAGATTGAGATAAGAAAATGTTGGCTTAATGCAAAGAAGTCATTAACACTAAGTTAGAATATTAAAATGATCTTTCTGTTGTTGCTAGCTCCAAGGAGAAAATAAATATTGTAAAAATAAGAACAAACTCCCATGAGCTTCATAAATTACTTATTATATAAAAAGTAATTAATCAATCGTTTTTTATGAGGAAAACATTGTGATGAAACTCTTGGGCACTTCTCCATATTTGTGGATGGTGCCTAGTGCAAACATATTAGTGTCGCTTACAATGTTTGACATTGTAGGGACATCAATCAAATCACACAACAAAGGCACCAATTTGAAAAGTCAACCCTTATACCTTTTACATAAAGCTCATAACACTGAATCACTTGAGCCAGTACACCAAATTTTATTAATCGATCAATTAATTTTCATAAACTACTAATTAATTTATTAACAATTTAATTAATAAATTATTATTATATTTATGGAGTAATCAATTACTTATTACTCTAATAAATGTTTAACAAATTTGTATTTGTGTCACGATAAAATTTATAGGTTTTATCTGAATATAATGTTGAAATTGAAGCCATGAAGAAAGTGGAAGAGTAGTAGTTAAAATGGCATTTGTCGTTACAATCATAAATACCATCACTAATTACAATCACTAATATCATCGTAATATCCTTTAAAAAAAATTCATCCATTTCTAAGATGTAATCACAATTAACACGAAAATTTGTGTTATAAAAACATGTCATAAGTTAGTAAAAATGATTTCATACAAAGTTAGTCATTTCCCTTCCATTTAGAAGAATGGTGGCAACCATAGCAATATATATCAAGTGACCAAATAAGACACAATTATACAATAAAATGATTAAAAGGATGGTAATCTCTATCTAAAATATTGCGTTGAATTTTCCTATAAGAAATAGCTCCAAATACATTGTGATGAAGGTGGGAAATTTGTGAAATTTCATCTCAAACTTAGTCATTTAAATATCATGCCAAATATATTGTAATTCAGGTGGGAAATTTGGGGAATTTCATTTCAAATGCAATGTATTAAATATACATTACAATTTAAGTCGTTGACTACTAGTATGCTTTTTAGCTCTAGTTTAGTTCCTTGGTTTTATGTTTGTTTGTTTTGCTCCTATTCTCATGTATCACATGGATTTTCAAGAGATAAGAAGGGTGCTCCAGAATCAYGAGGAGCAAATTTAATGCAATCGATCTTCTCTCTTCTTGGTTATTGCAAAGGTCCATGATAATGAGCACCARGAAGTTTCCCAATTTGCATCAATAATGGGCACTTTAGTTCAACAAAAACAACAGATAGACATTTTAGAAGCRAAATGTATTATTATGAGAAACATGGTTATAAATTTGAGTAAGGGAGCCCAAACGAGGACTTCCGATTTAATAATGTATGTTAGTTCACCCTATGGGGAGATGAAAGAAGAGGATAATGTGCACCAATTGATTGAAGACAGGGAGATTAGACAACAAGAATCGATTCTATCAAATGTTGGCTTGGATGAGGTTGTTAATAACCATGTATTTGATTAAGTATAACGTTCTTTATTGTTATTAGTATAATATGAGTCTTTTATAAAATATATAGTATTACAAAGTAATGGAATTTTTTTCCCAAAAACGTATGTATTATTTGTATCATGCATGTTATGAGTTGTCAATTTATGGAGATGAAGTATATGTAACAATGCTATTATCTAGGCTACAATTTTTTATTTTAATATAATTTCCTCGATTTCTATTAAAAGAAAATGTAAAAAAAAATTAAGTGAGTTGTTGAATCAATTTGTATGGAAATTTTCAATTAATCAAATAATTTAAATAAATAGTTTATCAACATAATTAAAAAATAACACATTTATTACCCTTGCTTATTGATTTTTTTCATACTATTAAGTTTGCATATTTAACAATGGAGAATGCTTATGGTCATATTATCTCAAAAAAAAAATTGAGTAAGTCAAGCTGGTAGAAGGTAGAGATAAACAAAATTGATATGGATTTAAAGTGGATATTGATAAAGGATATGTTGTCAAGAAAATAAATGAATAAGAGAATGTTGACGAATAGAAGGAAGATGACATGGAAAGAGAAGATAATAAGAAAATAAAAAATGTCAATAAGACAGTAAGAATAAAACAACCTAAAGGTGTTGGAAGAGGTTGACATAGAATGACTAAACAACCTAAAGTGTTGGAAGACGTTAACATGGAATGATTAAAACAACCTAAAGGTGTTGTAAGAGGTTGATATATAATGATTGAAAGTTACCTAGGAGAAGTGAATGTTGTGCCTAAAGATGACCTACTCATAGCACCACTAATATAGAAGGAACATGTTGGCACGAGAGGAGTAATTGATGAGAAAAACTTAAAGGAAAGCTTACAAAAGAGGAGTAATTGATGAGAAAAACTTATAGGAAAGCTTACAAAAGAGGAGTAATTGATGAGAAAAACTTATAGGAAAGCTTACAAAAGAGTGAGAAAAAAACATTGAAGAAAAAGATATATCACCTTAATATTGTTAATTAATTAAAAGTTTGACCATGGAATACTTATCAACTAGGAATGAATAATAATAGAATGATTTGGAAAACGAGTAAGACTAAGAATAATTATTTTAGAAAGTAGTCAAGCATGGCTCATATTAGGAAATTTAGATAAATAATGATGACAAATTTCAAATGATATGGATATTGTTCATTTTGAGGCTTTTGAGTGGGCCTTATGGTTAAGAGCACGTGTTTCTTCTTAGGAGGTCACAGGTTCAACTATGAAGGAAGGTAGGCTATGTACACCTCCGTAGACTTAAGCAATCAAATTGTTACATAGAGGGAGTCACTTGTCCCACAAACATGGGGTCTTATACATATATTTGACGTCTGGCTAGGTCATGACCTTAAAATTCGATTATTATTATTACTATTTAATAAGATTAACAATTTATTAATTTTTACTTATAAATATCTTGTCCCTCAAAATGTTTACTTATAGAGAAAAATATGTTAAGGAAACCACTAGAGATAAAAACCTCCCCACTCTCGATCTCAAAAGAAAAATTCTTGAATAAAAGGGGATGACCCTTAAAGTTTTGAAAAGTGTAATCTTTAAACACGTTATCGTTTAAATATTTTAGAAAGAATGTGGAGAAGTGAGAGAAAAACAATTTACATATTTAATAACACAACCACATAAGTTCCTTATACCTTACACACCTTTATCCCACACAACAAGATATATATGAATTCAAGTGGGATATTTAAAAGAAGCACATATGTAAGCTTAAGATAGGGTAGAAGTATCTTTCAATCATATATTTTATAAGGGAAAATGTATTGGGGCCTTTTAAACATTAGTTTAACAATTTAAAACATATCTCGTGAAAGAAAATATCACACATAATTTAAAATGAAAACACATCTCCATTTATTAATAGCGGGGTGATAAAACAAGGGTTGCATGGCAACGTAGTCCCTGCCAAGTTAGTTGGGAAATACATGTTGAACAATGAAAGTTAATATAACTAAATACATAAGTAATGAACATTTTTTGTTAAAAGATAATAATTGAGGGTTGTTTGTTATTCAAAATGTATAATGAACC
>ML784976.1:3237-21302 GCA_009831015.1 Picea engelmannii | reverse complement strand
CATGGATTGAGACTCATCACAATGGTGCTTACATCTAGAAATGACAAGGTAAATTGGATCACCAGTATTGACCATTAGGGGGTTGACTCCAGTGCCAACTCCCAAGTACATAATGAAAGTATGCTTCTGTAGCTTGCTAGTCTGGGCTTATTCCTGTGTGAATGGTATTATTTTTTTTTTTTTAAAACCCCAACATTCGTCTCTCTAGCGACGAACAGGTTCGTCGCTTGTATAGCCATTTGGTCACAAAGTATGTAACTTCGTCACTCTAGCGACTACATGTTCATCCTTCATTTGACCTTTTTAGCTTCAGGGTTGGTCAATCTAACGACTAATATTCGTCGTTCTACCGACTAACCGTGGTTTATTGACTAAGTTTGTCAGGGTTGTCTTGGCCGCTCTTGCGACTAATATTAGTCATTAGACCGACTAACATTCGTCGCTAGACTGACTAATTATGGTCGCTAGAGTGACCAAGGTTATGTTTTCCTTAGAGATGCTAGCAAGGGTTGTGACTAAAGTTGGTCGCTAGACCGACTAATCTTGGTCGATGGACCGACGAATGGTAACTTTTCCCTATTGTGAATAGGCTTCTTTTCCTGGTCGCTAGACCGACAAAGATCCATGTGTGGTCGCTAGACCGACGAATTGATTTCGACGGAAAAAAAAAAATCATCTTGGTCGCAACAATGACCCTATTCCGACGAAACTTTGTCCCTACATCGCAAAAACGTTCAAATTTAGTAATGTGTACAATGACTCCTTCTGGGAAGGAGTGGCAGAGGTGTGCTCAGTGAGTGAACCTTTGGTAAAGGTTATGAGATTGGTTGATAGCGATAAGCCCACAATTGGCTATTTGTATGAGGCCATGGATAGGGCCAATGAAGCTATCTGGGCTTATTATGTGGGAAAGGGTAGTCACAGGTTTCGTAGACAGATGCTATTATGAGATTTGATTGATACTCGATGGGTCGAGATGCTCCATCGACCTTGTTATCGCACAATTTGTACTTTCCCAGAAGCCAAAGGCAAGTAGACGGTAAATTGGCATAACAGGCGGTTGTCCTATCACTGTCACCTAAATAAGACACCTCTTTCTCTTTAGGGATGAAAGCTCAGGGGAGACGTCCCCGGTGACCTAGGGGTTTGAGTAGGCAAAGGTAAAGGCATCAAGAAAAGTTGTCCCCTCTCATAAGTCACACCGATCAAAAAGTCCCAAATTTTTAGCAATATGAAGCAAAGATATGCTTAAGTGTACCTCCCCAGAACAAGACAACAAGAAACCACTATTTTGCAAGTAACAATTGATGTTAGTGCTTCGTTAAACCTTGGACTTTTCAATAAAAGCAATAAGTTGATATAAGATGAAGCAAAAATAAATTTATAAAAACAATGTATATATGATGATAACTTCACAATTAATGCCTTAAACAAGCTTCAAAATGACCCAAAGTGGTAACCTAATAATAACAATATGCTAGCACTTGTCAGAAGCTAATAAGGCAATGTAAAAATCAAGTTTAATAATTTCTTTAAAGAGCTTTTACTGCTGCAATATATGGTTGTAGCTTACTTTTGTAACAACAACAAGTATGTTAGTAAATTAGTCTAATCTAGGGTTAGGCATAGTTAGTAAATAGCTTGAGGTAAAGGGTTTGGGGGTTGTTTTCATCAATCAATCAAGTACAAGGTATAAACCAATGTCTTTAGGGCTAATGGAGTCACTTTTTTGCAGCAACAATCTTGAAGAATACATGATAATGTGTGAACTAGAGACAAAAGGGAACATGATTGAGGTGTTGGTAACCCAAGGCCTCAATCACCAAACCCTAGAAGGAAAACGACTACTAGGAAGTAGGTAACCCTAGGCCCTAGCGATTTTCCTTCTTCTTTAGCTCAAGTTTGAGATAAGTAAAATCTTGATGAAGCAAGGGTGTTAGAGTGCTACAATGGTAGGGCTCTAGCACATGCTTCAATGGATAGGTTTTCTAGCAAAATCTAGTAGGTGGATAACTATTGAGATAAGGACAATAACATGTGCTTAATCTCCTAGGGTTTTATACTAGCAATTTCATGATCTTAGTAAATGTAAAGTAAAGATACTATAACCATTCAAAAGAAAGAAGAATTGCAGAATTTCACTTACATTCACCAAGAATAATCTAGCAAATTCCCTAGTTGAAGACTTTCCACCAAGAAAATGCCCAAATACACCAAGACAAGCCTCCTCCAAGAGTTGTGCACCACTTAATTTCAACCAATAATCCTTAAAGAGGTCGAATTTTAGACTTCACTTGTGTGAGTGAAAGAATGATCATAAAATACAAGGGATTAATCCCTTATTTATACAATCCAAATGACCTTTAATTACATAATTAGGTCAAAAAGGCCGACATGGCCAGTTACATCAAATATCCAGTTTTTTACATAAATTTGACAAATTAAACCCTTAAACATGCAAAAGAGGTGACATCATGCCCTTCTAGGGTGATGTTGGGCCTCCTAGGTGAGACGTTGGCCTCTAGGAGATGAACGTTAGGCCTTCTAAGGCCTCTCAATCATGCCACACATGCCACTTGGCACACAACTACCTCCATCATGTCCATCTGATGCTAGATGACGTTAAGGGTCACATAGGTGACTTCATGGGCCTTCCAAGGCCAACGTTCAAGGGGAAAGGCAAGACCCCCCTGGGTCTAGGCCTGCCAAGCTATCTCTGGTGGAACGTCCTCTTCTCTCTCTGGTGCAAGCCTCTGGTATATGTCTGCCCTTGGCTAGGGTATCAACATCCATCTAGTGGGCTTTCAACCCTATGGAGGTCCGATCTAATCATCTCATGATATGTACCTATCCGTCAAGCGTGGTCTTGCAACAACAACAAGTATGCCCTCCATGGGCTCATAAGTCATAGAGATCATAGCAATGGCAATCACATCTAATAATCAAGTTACCCAAACATGTGCATAAAACACCCTTTTCCCATAAAAGTGCTCAAAGACGTTATGTTATTCTACAAGCTAGGTTTGGAGAGGGTTCCAAGACATTCTGTTGGGCCAATTCTCCTCAGGTGTGGGGTGTTTCCAGGTGAAGACCAATCTAGGTCATGTAAGTGAATGAGACAGTGTGGGGGATGTTTGGGAAAGGGGTGCAGTGATGACAGAGAAATGTAGGGCTTACCTATGGGTGCCTATGAAGAGGGTGAGCTTCACCTTGTGATGGAAGCAAATGTTTCCTAGGCCATTCAATGCCTTTTTACCTTTTTATCTTATTGCTTTTTCTTTCAAGAGAATAGTCCCGGGACACTACCCTGGCGTGGTGACCAGTGGTGACAACGTTACCCACAAGCATTTCACGGAGATGAGAAGGCTGGCTCATGATAAGACCCCCTTTCTCTTGACTATGCCACCAAGAACCACTACCCTGACATGGTGACTAGATGAATAGTAGTTTCATACCACTACATGCCCATGGACCTAGTAGGTTGTCTCGTGATGAGACCCCCTATCCACCAACTGGGTCTTGAGTTTTATCTTTTTATGGGTCCCCCCTTTTTCTTACTGAAAAGCCTTTTATTGCTTTCTCGGGGATCACTGGGCGAAGCATCTCAAGGTTTGATATTTTGGCTTTTATCTTTTGCCAGCTACTTTTACCCTTTGGGCCTTTAGCCCCTTCTTCCCACAAGGAAAGGTACAACCCTTTACTAGCTTGGAAAACCCAATACCTGAACCAATGTAGGGGATAGATGAGAGGGAAGATGATGAAAAGTGATAAGTATGGTGGGAATGGACGATGACCTTTCATAAACCCACCAAGTGGAAACTCACTCCTAAGGGAACCAACTTCCTAGGGCAATAGATCATCGCCCCCAGGTATGGACAAGTTGAAAGGCATAAAGTCCAAGCACACATCATGAAGCAAAAGAGAATCAAATTCACATATTCAAATGTTTTGAGAATTAGAGTGACACTTACCATGATACCCAGACTCATTACCTCTTGGAGCAAGACCCACTGCTACTTCAAAACCAGGCCGATGGGACAGATGTTACAGCTGCTAACATAATGGAGGCGCCGAAGAAGAAGGATGCACCCTCCAGGGCTAGGCTCAAATCAATATGGCTCTCGATACTCCATGTCTAGGACCTGTGGGCCTCGAGACATAATCTCCTTAGTTATCCCTAGGATAGAGGATAACAGACCCATTCATGCAGTAGCAGTTTTCCTTAACCCCACATTTTTCTACAAATGCAACTTTGATTTTGATGGCGAGGTGATGGAAGGGCTCCATACTTGTTTTCAGGGGATGGTACCTGATGTCGCGATTCGCCTCAATATTAATCGCAAAATAGAGATGTATCGGGATGGTACCGAACTATTTGGCTATGAAGATGTTCTTTCCACAAGGACTGTTTTGATGCCATGTAAGTCATTATAATTTAGAGGATAGTTCAACTTAGAACTTTATGTTTTTAAAATTCAAATTTCGATTATGCATTTTAAATTTTAAAATTTATTTTAAAGTTTAATTATGTTGTCTTTATGTTGTCTTTCTTTCTTATTTGTTGTAGATGTTTGGTGGCGAAACTATGGTGAAAGGGCACCAAATTTACAGAGATTTTCCATTCGAATCTTGAGTCAAACCTGTACCTCTTCGAGATGTGAGAGCAATTGGAGTGTATTTGAAAAAATACACTCGAAGAAACACATCGGGTTAGAACTTATGAGCAATTACATTTATTGTAATTTGTAATTTATGAGTCTATGATCCTCAAAAGTTAAAACTCATTAAAATTTTTGTAACCCTCTTATAGGTTGGAGTTCTCAAGTCTCAATGACTTGGTGTATGTCCATTACAATCTCCGACTATGGTTGAAGAAAATGGATAAAACACTGGATGTGGATGTCATTTCCTTGGACAATATTGATGTATTGTCTAAGTGGAGGGTGGAGGTTGAGATGCCTATCATGGAGGAGGCATCTGCATGGTTAGAGGAGGAACCTAAACAATAGTAGGATCTAGAGGAGCAACAGGGGGAGGAAGAGCAGGAGGGTGGAGGCTGAGATACCTATCATGGAGGAGGCACCTGCATGGTTAGAGGAGGAACCCGAACAATAATAGGACCTAGAGGAGCAACAAGAAGAGTAGGAGGAGGAGGAGGAGCAGATTGAAGACATCACAAAGGGTGATGTGCTAGCATCAACACAACCTTCTACACTTATTGATACACCTACTCCTACACACACCAATCATCCTCCACTATCAGAATCAGGGCCTTCTACTGTCAGGAGAAGGCCTGGCAAACAACCCATTATCTTTTCCCGTAAAAGTGGGAGAGGGAAATGATATTAGATAGCTAGATGCTATCTTTGTTTCATTTGTCATTATACATCAGACATCTACCTCATGATGATGAGATACATTTTATAATTATATGTGACATCATCTTGTATTGGTTCTAAGTTCTAACTTATGGCCCTTCAACATTCAGTATCGACTCTGATGTATAATATTTTATTTGACATCGACCACATATAATATATATATCAGTGATTTCTCCATATTTATGTGCCAATGTGTTTATCTGTTGTTGTTGTTGCTTTATATGTTTAAAATTTTGAAAAAAATAAATATATTTTGTATTTTTTAACGTTTGTCGTGGTTTTCTGATTTGTTGCCGACTTTTGTCGATTTTTTTTTTCGGACCCTTGCTGACTTTTTGCCGATGCCAACTTTTTTGAAAATGCTTCTAAGCACTCTTGGCCCTTGGGCCACTTTCCAAGGTCCAAATCTGTAATTTTCTGCATTTTTTTATTATCATAAATCAGATTCTGGAATCTTTGGACAACAAAAGCTAGTCCAATTTATAGGAAACAATCAAGGTATAATTCAGGTATATCAAATACGGTTGATTTGTGCAACAAGATCTCGTTATTGTGTGGTAAAAGGTACATATTTCGTTAATTAAAGAGTGATTTTGTAGTGCTAGTTTATATTTTGGTTGAAGTGTTTATCTCAGATCTCAATACTTGTTGAATTAAGTGTTGAAATATTGTAACTGCAAAGAGTATTCTATTTATTATTCATTTGATCAATCCCCTTTTTTGGATTGGTCAAACCCTAAATATTTTATGCAAATTGAGAAGTCAGTTGCCAACCCTAATTAAAGTGGTTTTAACCACTAAGAAGACAAGTTGGCCCTGCCCAATGAAGAGACACCTTTCCAATGCCTGCCAACTTGTATAAATAAAGGAAGCCAACGCCTCATTATCTCACTCACTCATTCACTCAACAATTGCGCAAGTTTGGTAGCTGCAGTTGGGAGAAGAAGGAAGAAAGAGGCGCATTGCTCAGTGTTGGATATTCTCTAGTGTTTTGGTTTATTTTCTTGACATTGTAATGGCTATCTATATTAAGGAATTTTTTTTTGGGTTTTCTCCCCCATGAGGGTTTCCCAGGATAAATGATGTGTATCTTGTGATTTTGTTTCTCTCAATGATCCTACCTATGCTATTGTTATCTAGTAAATTGAAAAGAAACCTAATAATAGCTCAAAAATTAACATGGTATTAAAGTTAAGCTGAAGAGAGCACCTTTCACAGATAAGCAAAAACGTCACTGTTGTCGTACAAGAAAATTAGGGTTTTCTATTGAAGAGGAATTTCAGCCTAAAACTCACCAAGGAAGTGCGCCCTAGCCTAGCGAACTCTTTGGCAACCTCAACATACTTTTTCAGTGGACAGAACTCTCGGAAAGTGAAACCCTAGTTTTCACTGGTACCATAAAACCAGAAAACCAAGAAACCATAACTAGTATTAGAAGTGCCAGCCAATATTTCCACTGGCCCAATTTGAAGGGGAAAAAATTGGATTTTCTGAAATGTGACCGCACTAGGCTACTCGCCTTAGCCAAGTGCACCTCATGGTAAGTTCATAATTAAATTGTTTGCATTTTCAATTTGTGGTCATTTTCCTAGGTCCAGGTCAAGATGTATGCAAGCACTAAGGTTGTTGACAAGCTAGAAGGTGTGGAAAACTTCCGTGCCTGGAAGTATAGGATTGCACTCATTCTTGAAGAGAATGACCTAGAAAGATTCTTTAAATAAGATGTACCATAACCTACCAATGTTGCAGCTAAAGCAAAACACCAAAAGGACACCGTTAGGGCCAAAATAATCATTGTAAACTCTATTAAAGATCACTTGATTCTTCAAGTGGCTTCAAAGAAAACTCCAAAAGAAATGTTTGATGCCCTAACCAGAATGTATGAAGGAAATAACATCAACCGAAAGATGAATCTAAGAACTCAACTCAAAAGTACAAGAATGTAGAAAGGAGAAACCGTTCAAGAATATTTCTCTATAATATCACAATTCAAGGAACAACTAGAAGCAATTTGTGGTACTCTAGATGAATATGAACTCGTAATGACAACCCTTAATGGTCTCATAGGACCTTGGGATGCATTCATTCAAATTATTTTTGCTAGAAAGGAGAAACTACACTTTGACAATCTTTGGGAAGAATGTGTTCAAGAAGAAGCAAGAGTAGCTAACCGAGAAGCAGTACTATCAAAAGATGAAGATCAATCCCTAGCTGCTCATACTAAAGGAGGAAGGAAGAGGTTTCACTTCAGAAAGAAACTCGTCAACATAGGGAGTCTCACTCCCCAAACAAATTCATCCATAAAGAATCTCACCCTCCAAGGAGATTCTAGAAGTTTCAGAAAGGTCAAAGAAGAGAAAAAGATTTCTCATCCTACCAATGTTACCATTGTGACAAGATGGGACATATTTCTAAGAATTGTCCAGCTAGAAGAGAAGAATACAAGAAGAGAAACATAAGGCATCATGCCCATACAGTTGAAGATGAAGAGCCACCCACAAAGATGATACAAGAACAGATTGAAGACGATGTCTTAATCTCTTCCCTCTCAGGATCAATGTCACCTGGTGAGGACACTTGGCTCATAGATAGTGGTGCTTCCAAGCACATGACAGGTCAAAGAGACATTCTCTCTTGACTTATAGAAAATAACTTTCCCCAGAAAGTTACACTTGGAGATGATTACCAGTACGCTATCAAAGGAGTAGGAGAATCGAATTACAAACTTGATTCAGGGACCCCAATGAAGATGAAGGATGTACTATATGTACCAGGTTTGACAAAGAACTTACTTTCTATCTCAAATTTAGATAAGAAAGGCTTCAGAGTTTCTTTCATAGATGGAGAAGTTCTTATGTGGCTCAAAGGAAAAACCATAGAAGAAGCAATTGTTATTGGAAAAGAAGAAGGTGGCTTGTATAAGCTAAAAGGTCACTTAGAAGCAGCCTTGACCCATTCCATTGAGAATCCATGTGAACTTTGGCATAGAAGACTAGCTCATATCAACTAAAAGGCATTACCATATGTAAGCAAGGCAGTCACAGGTCTACCAAAATTCAAGGTTGATCATGAAGGTGTGTGCAACGGATGTGCACAAGGAAAGAACATCAAGAACCCTTTCTTGAAGAGAGATAGTAAAGCAGAAGGAGTCCTATAGCTCATTCACTTAGATGTATGTGGCCCAATGCCATAAACCTCCATCAATGGGTATGTATACTATGTGTCTTTTATTGATGATTATTCTCGCAAACCCCGGGTTTACTTTTTGAAATAAAAAGATGAAGTGTTCGGTAAATTCAAGGAATTCAAAGCCTTGATAGAGAATCTCTCTGAAAGAAATATTAAGATACTTAGGTCAGATAATGGAGGAGAATACACCTCAAAAGAGTTTGTAAACTTTTGTAAAGATGCTGGGATCAAGAGGGAGCTCACCACTCCCTACAATCCTCAACAAAATGGTGTAGAAGAGAGAACGAACAAAACTATAATGGAAGTAGTGAAGCCTATGATCCATGATCAAGATCTTCCAATGCACTTATGGGCATAAGTATCAAGAACAACAATGTATGTACATAATAGATTATCCCATAGTGCACTTGGGTTCAAAACCCTCGAAGAGTTGTTCTCCGGAAAGAAACCAGAAGTAAGCCATCTCAAAATATTTGGTTGTCTAGTATTTGTACACATTCCTAAAGGGAAGAGAACCAAGTTGGACCCTTCAAGAAAGAAGGGAATATTTGTTGGATACTGTGAGGTCTCCAAGGCCTTCAAAATTTATATACCAGGTTACCATCATATTGAGACCAATATATATGTAACCTTTGATGAAGATGAAACACTCAAGAAATCAAGAAGATGCCAGCTTGAAGAACTATATGAAGAAGAACCTGTAGCTCCCGGAGTTGTAGAACCAGTGAGTGAAGTCATAAATTCCCCCGATGAGGAGATTCCAGAAGATCATGACATAATAGAATCTCAAGAAGATCTCCCACAAGAGAAATCCAGCCTGGGCAAGAGAACTTATTCAAGATGGAGAAAAATATGGTGCCCCCGAAGGAACCATGAGACAGGTCAAGAAACCCAAGCCATTCTCTAGTTACACGGATTTGATGTGTGATCTCTTAGAAAAGGAACCCACTTGCTTTGAATAAGCCATTCAGAATAAAGAATGGGAAGATGCCATGACACAAGAATACCAATCCATTATAAAGAATGATGTATGGGAAATATTTCCGAGACCGAAGAGCAAGGGTGTGGTATCTTCCAAATGGCTATACAAGATAGAACATGTTGCTGATGGAAGTATTGAGAAATATAAAGCAAGGTTTTTTGCTTGTGGCTTTTCTCAAAATGAAGGCATTGACTATGAAGAGACGTTTCTCATGTAACCAGATACACTTCAATCAGAACCATCATAGCCCTTGTAGTTAAGATAAAATGGAAGTTACACCAAATGGACGTGAAAACAACTTTCTTAAATGGTGTCGTAGAAAAGGAAGTGTATATAGAACAACCTCAAGGGTTTGAAGTTGAAGACAAAAACACTCATGTATGCAGATTGAAGAAGGCTCTGTACAGATTGAAACAAGCTCCTATAGCTTGGTATGGAAGAATTGACAAGTTCTTGACGAGCTTGGGATTTACCAAGAGTAAAGCTGACTCCAACCTTTACTTTAAGGTTATGAATGATGATCCTGTTATATTATTGTTGTATGTGGAGGACTTATTCCTAATTGGAGAAGAAAAGCTCATCACTAATTGTAAGAAGAAGCTCACTGCAAAATTTGAGATGAAAGACCTTGGCCTAATGCACTATTTCTTAGGTATTGAGGTCTGGCAGAGCCCAGAGAAGATCTTCCTTAACCAAGGGAAGTATACAGTCAAAATACTGAAGAGGTTTGATATGTTGGAGTGTAAATCCATGAACACACCCATGGAAACTAAGTTGAAGCTCCTGGCTGACACTTCGTCAGAGTTGGTTGATGCTACGTTGTACAGACAGATCATTAGATCGTTGATGTATCTGATGAACACTAGGCCATATATATGTTTTGTTGTGAACACCTTGAGTCAATTTTTGGTAGAACCCAGACGTGTTCACCTGGTTGCTGCAAAACATGTGATGAGGTACCTCAAGGGTTCATTAGCTTTTGGTCTCATTTATAGTGGAGATCATGACTTCAGACTAAGTGGATATACCGACTCAGATTGGGATGGAAGTGTCTCTAACATAAAGAGCACCTCAAGATGTTGTTTCAGTCTGGGGTCAGCCATGATCTCATGGCAGAGTAGGAAGCAATCAAGTATTGCTCTCAACATGAAAAAGCAGAATACATTGCTGCATGTTCCGCCAGTTGTGAATCCATATGGCTTTGAAAGTTGTTGACGGGTCTATTTGATCTGGAGATGGAAGCAACCTTGATTCTATGTGATAACCGGAGTTGCATAAAAATGACAGAGAACCATGTGTTCCATGACAAGTCAAAACACATAGAAATCCAATATCATTACATTCGTGACATGGTGCAGAGAGGATCCATAAAGCTCCATTATGTTAGCACAGATGAACAGGTTCCAGATGTGTTGACCAAGCCTATGTCTCGTGTAAAGTATGAACACTTTCGAGACAACCTTGGTGTTGTCCGAAAGGACCTCCCTCGAAAGGGGGAGTAGTGTTGTGATGCCAGCCTTGTGCTGAATATTTCCAGCTTTGTGCTAATGTTGTTGAGATGCCAGCTTCGTGTTGAATATTTCTAGCTTCGTGCTGATGTTGTTGATATTCCAGCTTCGTGCTAATGTTGTTGAGATGCCAACTTCGTGTTGAAGATTTCTAGCTTCATGCTGATGTTGTTGAGATGCCAACTTCTTGCTGAATATTTCCATCTTCGTGCTGATATTGTTGAGATGACAACTTCGTGCGGAAGATTTCCAGCTTAGTGCTGATGTTGATGATGCTCCAGCCTTCATACTGTGATGATGTTTCTTGTTGATGTTGTATTAGCCTCGCACTATTATTGATGATGATGATGTATTAGTGTTATACTAATCCATGTTGATGCAGATGATGATGATTCCATTCCAACTCCTTGATGTGGATGATGATATTGATGATGAGAAAAACTTCCGATGATTTATAGATATGCCAGTCAGTGTTCCAGATGTTGTTGATGTTGTTTCCCTCTCTCTCTCTCTCCTGATGATGTTGTAGAATGCCCTTCTTGTTAAGGGGGGGTGTTGAAATATTGTAACTGCAAAGAGTATTCTATTTATTATTGAGTTATTATTCATCTGATCAATCCCTTTTTGTGGATTGATCATGTAGGGCTTTGTACTTGAACAAATCCCCTTTTGTGGATTGGTCAAACCCTAAATATATTATGCAAATTGAGAAGTTTCCCCCCAAGCCTAATTAAAGTGGTTTTAACCACTAAGAAGACAAGCCGGCCCTGCCCAGTGAGGAGACACCTTTCCAACGCCTGTCAGCTTGTATAAATAAAGGAAACCAACACCTCATTATCTCATTCACTCATTCACTCAACAAGTGCACAAGTTTGGTTGCTGCAGTTGGGAGAAGAATGAAGAGAGAGACACATTGCTCATTGTTGGATGTTCTCTAGTGTTTTGGTTTATTGTCTTGGCATTGTATTGGCTATCTATATTAAGGAAGTTTTTGCTGGGTTTTCTCCCCAATGAGGGTTTCCCAGGATAAATGATGTGTATCTTGTGATTTTGTTTCTCTCATTGATCCTACCTATGCTATTGTTATCTAGTAAATTGAAAAGAAACCTAATAATAGCTCAAAACTTAACATTAAGCTCCTAAACCTCTCTACATTATCGTAGTTTTTCCCTAACTTTCGGTTGAACATTCTGAAGGCATTTGGCTACTAAAGCACTGGTCTATCAAATGTGTATTGAAGTGCGTAATTGGAAGGATGGGATACCCCCCTTGGTCTGTAGGAGCAGGCCTAAAGTTTAGGGGAGATCATACTAAGGTGACAATGGTGCATTTCCCATATCGTGCTATCCCCACTAGCAATCCCCCAAGGGCTACTAGTTTGGGAAGTAACACCCTCCATCTCTTTCTTATTATATGATTTCACACATGTTTTATCTACTAATCTTTCTTACAGAATCCTTACCTTACTTTATCCTAACATTTCAAAGTACTATTAACTATTTTGTTATTTAAATTTATTCTAGTTCGTTTCGTTAATTTCTTCCATTTGAGCTCCCTAGACCCACTTCTTGACACTTTCATTATTTGAAAACTTTTGTTTCTTTTCAATTTTCATTGTTAATTAATTTTGATTTTTCCAATGGTTATGTGCCTTCTCCTTATTTTATATAATACAATTAAATTATGTGACAATTTTTTTTTCTTTATAATTATCTAAGAATCATGTGCCTCTTCTTTCTATTTGATAAAATCAAATTATTTGACAACTTTTATTTCTTTTTGATTTACAATTTTCATCCATCATTAATTAACAATTTTCTAACATTTATGTGCCTTCTTACTCTTCTATTTAATAAAATCAAATTAACCCTATATATACTACCCTCTCTCTCCATTTCCAACAATGCAATCATTTTCTTATTGCTCTGATGATGAGTGAACTGTTCACTCATCATCTGTTGGTTGGAAAACTTTCACGCAGTGATAAAACAAAAAACATTGACAAGGAGAAAGATGTTCTATACCTTAAAATACCTGTAATAATATGAAATGTCATTTGTTATGCAATATGGTTTTTTACTTATTATCAATGTAACTATAACATGTGAAATGATCTTCCCAAGGTACTCCCCAAAACTTCAGTTCTATTGACTTGTTTCTTTCCAGAGTAATTAAAGGAAGACTGAAAAAAAATAAAGTACATGTTTCTTCTCTGCTGTGAGTAATTGATGGTAGAAGCTTTACAATCCCCTACACCCCACCATCCCCCTTTTTGTTTTATTTTTGTTACTTGTTGATGAAGTTGATCCACGGTGAAGTTAAGATGTTGTACTTTCTCTATTTATGATTCCTTGTGACGTTATAGAAGTTTGACTTATGCAGATTCTCTCTATCCCACACTCGCTCTTTCTTTCTTTAAGACCTTCTCTCTTAATAAGAATTGAATTCAGATGAGGACTATTATTGAATTAAGACCGAGTGTTTTACTCTCACATTCAAGCTTTTTATTTAAAGATTGAAAGAAAAAATACAGGAAATGTATTTACAGAAGATAGATTTGAATTCTTTAGTTGAATGGACTGGTTACTGTCTTCTTTAAAATGCATGATTTTAAGTCAACATTTATTATTGTAATCAGGTTTGCACATAGTGGGAGGCAAATGCACAGAAGGTGGATGACACAGTCAGACTAGTTCTTCTCTGTATTGGCATAGCTCTCGACAAAGATGGTGGTGCTTTAGGCATGTAGTATCCCTTTATCATGCCAAAATAAATGATTATACATTCATAATTTTATCAGATATCTTCCATGCGGCTTGGCTTTCACTTCTTTAGGAATATTTTTCTAACAATGAATCTACAGGCAACTGCTGCAAGTAGAACATAAATAGCGAGGAGTTAAACAGTCAATGAAGATATCTCTAATAATAGCATAGAAATTGGGCTTAATATTTAAGGAAAAGTATAAATGATCACAAGAGGTATGAAAACCTATAATTACACTTGAACATGACTGTCATCTGTGTCACCTTTCAAAGATTTCAATATAAATGGAGAACACACTTTCTAGGATGGATTTAATATTTAAAATTTTCTTAAAGTTGTAGATAGTCAAGGTGACCATAGATCTAAAGGAAACCATTCAAATGGAAATCTATATACAATTTCCTTTGATCTAAGCTTCTGCAAAGAACTGTTTGAACTACTGCAAACCATCAATTGAGAATTGGGAATCCAATAGTTTATGGGATTTCTTATGAAGAATTTCAATTTAATTGAAGAGTTGAGAGAATGGCAGCATAGTTTATTTGTCACAAATCTAACTTATCGCATACATATTACAAGACTTCATTTGGTTATGACATTCTTTTGAAGCTAAGAAGCTTCATTTCATATTGCAACTTTCTAGTTCGATTGGCTGTGTTACCACAAATCTGTCACCCACAAAAGTGTAAAAGTCCCAAGCACATAGGTGAAGACTTGTGTAACTAAGAGGTTGGCCACTGTCACCTCATCAACTCTCTTCTTCACTTTAGGGTAGGGAAAATTGTAATGTCCCCATCCGCTTCGGAGTCATAAGGGGAAATTCCACCAGCCTAATAAAGTTCCCGTGGGCTAAGGCGGAAAATGATCTAGGGAACATGATTTGCCTAAGAAAACTTTATAAATGTTAAAGTGGAGAAAAAGGGGACATGGGTCCTAGGATAATAAAAAGTCACTTTAAAATTACAAAGTGAGAAACCCACTAAAGTGACTTTAATAAAATAAAATAAAAGAATTGAGCGGGAAAAGGCTTAAGTGAGTATTAAAAAAGGGAAAATAAGGAGTCTCTCCTCATTCTTGCATTTGCTCATTTTGAAAAAGACTTTTGGAGATCTCTTGAAGAAGAGACTAGGGTTTTTGGAAACCTTTCTTGTTTACTGGTTTCGGTGTTGCAACTATACACCCTAGCTAGTTTGGGAGAAGAGATCAAACTGATTTCTTCATTGTGCTTCAACATGGAGGAACACATCTTCTTGGCAGCAAGGTTTCGTGGTGTTTGCTGAGATTTTATGTTTATAGCCAACCCGGGGAGAAAGGAGGGTGAATTGACACTGTAAGACTGATATTTCTGAGTGTGGCGGCTGAGAATATCTGATGGGGGTCAATTTTACCTTTCATGGGCGCATCTAGTGAAGGAGGGGCGCATAAATAAGTGTTAAAAAAACGTATTTATTTTCATTATGGACTAGAACTTGTTTCATCTGCTGTGAGTAAGCTCACTGGGGTCGATTTCCTTGTTTCATGTAGCTGATATTTGTGGGAGGACTGAGTTAAGTGTTGGGATGAATTGTTACTAGAATTTGGGTGTGTCTACTGTGGAAAAAGTTGACTTTACTGTGGGAGTTATTGTTGCTGCTGAGACACATTGTATTGTTGTTAACAACGTTTTATTTCTCAGTTATATGACTGCTGTGCTCCACTCTCATTCCCTAGCAGTGATCTCCATGTATTTTGCAAGTTACCTACAACAATACCATTATCAGGTTCCTATATGTTCGTTGTTGTTTATTTTAGTAAATTCCACATACTCTGCTGATATAGAAGTGTGACTTTAATGGTTGTTTGAGTCTTCAATTTACAATGGTTCTAACTACCAGTAGTATGTCAAGTTTGTGAAATTATCATTGTAATATCCATATGCAAACCATTTGACAATTTGCTCATACCATAAACCAAGCCAAAACAAAAAACAAATTGCTCAGAACATTACAAAAATGGAATCCTAACCAAGGGGTGCTTCCCTGTGGGTTATTGGGCTCACTTTGTGTAGTATGGAGTGGGAATATAAGAGAACTTAGAAACTTTAAACAAAAAGGAAAAGATGGAGTTTTATGTTTGGGGATGGTGGATGAAAGGGAATTACAAGTGCCTTATCTGTTGGGCTATGGAGTCATGCGTGAAATTAAGAGGGCAGATCTAATGAAGGATTAGGGGCTATAAGTAGCCAATGTGACGTGCCTTATAGTAGCCCTAATTTGGTTAACAACATATCTCGGGTTTTACAAAGGGAAGGGACTCTCTATGGGGAGCTCCACTTAATCTAGAAGTGGCCTTGTCTAAGAAAGGGAACTATGCTTTCACTCACTAAGGATATCTAGGCAATATAATTCCTTTTCCTTTAGACAAGTAAGAAGAAGGCTTTAATTACCTCCTTCAATGAAGCTAGGTTTCTCCTTTATGGTTCCCATATTAACTCCGACAATCCAAAACTGCAAGATAAAGTCTCCAATGGTGTGCCTAGAACATCATGCCACACATAACAAAGTTGTACATACAATTATACAAAGCCAAGGCAACAATATAAGATCACCTTTCTTCCAATGCTTGGAGGTTGCTCAAAATTTCTTTCATTCAATAAATCTTGTTACCCCCCCTAGTTGCACTAGGCATGACTGATGATGATACACAAAGGTTGAACTAGTCATTTGTTTAAAATCAGAGTTCAGAGGTCCAACCAGGTCTTATGACCCCTTCAATTTTCTTCTTCTTCTTCTTCTTCTTTATGCATGATACATACCCCCATGGGGGAATTGTAATAAAATGAGCTAGCATGATAACTTTATTGTGTAAAGGGCTTAGCCCCCTAAGACATGTAGTCTAGAGTGTTTTTTTTCACTTGTTAATTGTATCTTGCTCTTTAAGCGTCTTATAATTTCTAAGTTTTTTCACTCTCAACCTCCAAAGTTGGAGTGTGCACTGATGGTTAGGTCTTAGTGTGTGTTGTCTAATCCTAGTGTCTAATGTATATTACCATGTTGGTCATTATTTTTGAGTCTTATGGACATGCACTAAGTCCCCTGTAGGATTTTTTAATTATTTTAACAAGTTGTAAAATTTCCTGCAAACAAGAATTTTACTTTGTAATTTAATGTAATATTAAAAATGTGGTACTATGAGATGTTATATGCCTTGGGCATATTCGTTTTCTAATTCAAAATACCCCTTTAACCCTTGTACCCTCTTTTTTGAGAGAAAAAAATATGTTTGCTCATCAAAAATCATTTTTACTCAAAAAGGTGAAAAAAGACAAAAAAAATTAGCATCACTATTATCAAGGAAATATGTCAGAAACATGTTTTGGCTTGTTTTGAGTTAACTAACCCTCTCTCTTAGTTCACTGAGCCTTGTTGGCACTTAATATGGATTTGTGGGTGAGTTAGAGGTTGTGATGTGTCATTGGGAGGAGATCCCAATAAGAGGGTGTGCCCCTCTTCCCTTATGTGGCACATTCTCAAGAGAGGGCACACAACCCAAGGAGGCTTCCCCCTCTCTTGGGCCATGTGTCACCCCTCTCTCTTCCTCCCTTGGACTTGTGGTGCATTCTCAAGAGTTCTTGGGAGATGTGGCATCCATCTCTCTTCCCATTTGTCTCATCCTCTCCAAGTGGTGTGCCCTCTCTCCTTGGGAATTGCTCCCACTTTGTTATTTAAACAAGCTACTTCTCCACTCTTTAGTTTATGGGAGTTTGGACTTACTTGTTTTTGTAATACCATTGTGATACTTATTTATTGGAATAAAAGGCTTTGTAGGTCAAGAAGGTGTCTTGTGCAAGTGTGCGTATGATCATTGTCATGTGCTCAAATTCATGAGGTTGTTGGAAGATTGGTTGTTGTCATTGATGTCAACCCTAGTCATGGGTTTTGGATCGCAATATTGATGAAGGTATTTGGACATGAAGGAAAATGCACATGTAGATACAACACCCATGGATGGATAGTATACATCATGTTGTTTCCGGTGGTATGTGGCATGTCACGTGGATCCTCATGGTTGAGGAGAAATGAATTTTTGAAGATGACAAAGTGAATTGTACATGTATGCACTGAAGATAATTAAAGAAAAGAATTACAAAATAAGAAAGTGTCAAGTCGGCCCTAATGTTAAAAGGAAGTGACATAAATGGTATAAATAAACATCATTATACATTCATTTGATACAAGTCAAATTTCAGAGGGAATAAGA
>ML784975.1:590597-606316 GCA_009831015.1 Picea engelmannii | reverse complement strand
ATGGAGAGCTTCTTGTGAGAGCATCTTTGGTGTGGATCTCTTGAGCATGATTAAAGATTTATTCTGAGAAAGAGAGTGTGAGGAGGATCTCATGGACGCATCAAAGTTTTGGCAATGTCGGAGATCTTGACGGAAAAAATCTTGGAGATTCAGAAACCCTAGTTTCTGAGGTGTACACGGGCTGTAATGGGCCAGGGCTCGTACATACATGGGTTGCATTAGGACAGGGTGCATACATACGCGAGCTGTATGAGGACAGGGCACATACAGTGGATAAAATCATGAAGATTTGTGTTTGAGCTGATGACTGGCTATTGAAGATTGTGGCAAGTTCCAGATCTGTATTCTATGGTCTCAGATCTATAATTGAGACACCGGTATGGTTGCATTATTGTCTTGATGGATAGTATTGTTTGTTGTGTTGTGAATGCTTAGGGAATTCTTGGTATGGCTTTTGTGATATGATTTATGATGGTTGATGGAGTGAGCAATACTCTTGTGATTTAGTGGTGACATGATTGCTATGGTATACTAGTTGTTTATACACGGTTGAGATAGTATTCATATAGATTGGTTGTGGAGCATAAGTAAGTTATTGGAGAGTTTGGATGTGATGTGACTGGCTGGTGGTTAGATTGGACAGTAAGACATAGAAAAAAAACATAAATTGGTTGCAGAGGATCTGAGTTAGTCTTGAATGACAAACCCTAAGAAGCTCAGAAGGTATACGCAAGTTGTTGTATACACTGGCTACGTGCATACGTGGGTTGTAGTGAGCCAGGGCGCATACACATACAGGTTGCACTACTTACAGGTCACGTACCTATTGAAAAATTGATATATGTTGAGGATGGTTGCCTCATCTCAGTTGATGCTGAGAATGTAAGTTGAGTCTTGCATATAGAGCTGGTGCTCTCTTAGAGTTGTACTCTATTCAGTTGTTGCTGAAAAACCCCCGGATTGTTGTCCATAATAAAAAGAAAAATTGTACATACATCTTGTGTTCTTCGTGTTCCTTGTGGTAATGAATTGTTGATGATATATTGTTAATATATGTTGCTGATATATGTTCACATCTAACTGGTTATAAATGAAAACAATGGGTAATGAATAAATGTTGAATGTTAACTAAGGAGTTTCGTGTAAGAGGGAAGTTTTGGAAAAAATAGCCCCACACTCATTTACCCCCCCCCCCCCTCTAAGTGTGGTAGGTGTGTCCAACACCATTCTGGTGGTACCCTATACATTCATAGTTATGATATTCTTTAGAAGCCAATAATTAACTTCATTAAATAACCTTGCATAGTGGTAGCACACCCCAACATTGTTTATCAAAAATCCAACATCCAAGTCAATAATGGAATCATCTACTATGTGTGTGCCTTCTAGAAGATCTCCATTGAAATCCACCACAACAATTTTCACTTTGGTTTTGTATTTGGAATGTATTTCATCTACAAGGTCCTTAATATTGGAAGGACTTCTTCCAACCAAGACACTACAAGGAGAACACCTTCTTGCGGGGGTTTTTATGGAATCTCCTTGAAAAATATATACCTTCTATGTTTATAGCTGAGGCGAGCAACGAGAGGTTTTTTTATCAGTGTTCTTTTAAGGTAAATATGCATCGGTGCGTACATTAACAACAAAACATTGATGCATCAATTTTCAAAAGCACCACAATTTTTTATAATTAAAATTACTCGCACAGAATAAAGTGTGTCGGTGTCGTTGAACATAATGCACTAGTGTGCCTTATTGTCGTCAAGCCCACCGCGATAGGTTAAATAAATAAAAAAATACCAAACCAATTTCCATTGTTATAGTGCATCACGTGCTTCCAAACTCTCAAGCAAGCACCGATGCTCACCATCCTTCCTAAGACACCCTGTTTCTGGTGCTCTACATCGACTTGGATAGCTCCATTGGTAGATTCCACACATTTCAAAATTTTGGAAATTACCACGAATTTTCATTTCCTCTCAACGGTGAAACCATGCCTCCTTTGGACATAAGAGGTTGGGTGAATTTTTTATTACCTTCCTATTTGCATTTTCATCCAATCAAAATTTGAATTTAGCTTTAAATTCTGCACTTTTTTCAATTTCTTTTCCAATTCTGCATGGTGCACCTGAACGCTTCATCTCGCCCCGAAGCAGTCTGTACTATGTTAAATTCATAATGAGCATTGTCATCGGTGTGTCTCATATATATGTACGCACTGGTGTCGTTCAAGCAAGAGCACTACAATAAATTATAAATAAATAAAAAAACAGTGCCTCCTTCGGAACACCCTGCAACCAGTGCATAATTGGATTCGACCCGCATGGTACATTTCACTTAATTAACCACAATGCTATCTTAATGATATATAAAATTTAACGTAGTGATGCAACCATTTTAACCAACCACACCAGTGTGTACATGTACACTAAAGCACAAGTGTGTCCATGTTCAAAAGCAGCACCATACTTTATAATAAAAATTGTGTGCACCAAATAAAGCACATTGGTATCATTGAACATTATGCATCGATGTGCCTCACTTTCGTCAAGCGCATCGTAGTAGGGTAAATAAGAAAAATTACCAAACTAATTTTCATTGTTACAGTGCATCCCATCCTTCCAAACTCTCAAGCAAGCATCAATGCACACAGTCCTTCAAAACTCTAAAGCAAGCACCAGTACGCACAGTCCTTCCAAAGACGCCATGTTTCCAATTCTCTACACCAACTTGGATAGCTCCATTAGTAGATTCCAAAAATTTCAAAGTTTTTGAAATTACCTTGAATTTTAATTTCCTCTCAATGATGAAACCATGCCTCCTCGGGACATAAGAGGCTAGGTAAATTGTTTATTACCTTCCTATTTGCATTTTCATCCAATCAAAATTTGAATTTAGCTTGAAATTTGGCATTTTTTTCAAAAAAAAATCCAATTTTGAGTGGTGTGTCAGAACACTTCGGCTTGCCCCGAAGTCATGCGTACTGTGTTAATTTCATAGTGAGGACCTCCACTGGTGCGTATCATATATATGTATGTATCAGTGTCATTCAAAAGATCACAGCGACAAAATATAAAAATAAAGAGGTGTGTCCTTTGGAACGCCCCACAAGCAACGCACAATTGGCTTTGACCTGCAACTATAAATTTCACTTAATTAATGGCACCGCTAACTTAACAATTTATAAAATTTAATGTAGCAGTGCAACCATTTTAACCAAACACACTAGTATTGTTTACAGAACCACATGAGGACATATATTGCCTGACTTGGCACAACAAGGTGTCTCATTGGATGCCTCATGCCTAGTTCTCTATCATTTACAATGCACCATGGAATAAAACGCCAGTGCTCCACTATCACAGTGGCACTGGTACATTCATAGTAATACATCGCACTGCTTCAGTTGTAATAATACAATTTAACCTAGAAGTGCCCATTAGTCCAACAAGCGCATCGGTGTTGTAAAGACAATGGAACTGGGGTGAAATTTTAATAATTAAATAGAGTGGTGCGACTTATTAGACACATTGATTCAATCCTTTGTGGTGCAACAATAATCATGGTGCACCAATGCATAAGCGTTAAATGTACACACCGTAACATGTTTTGGAAAACAAACATCTTGGTTCGTCTTTTGTAAGGCCCCGTTCGCAGTGCTTGAGTAATACAACGCACTGCTAGACATCATGTCGGTGCTCTGGTAAAACCAGTGCATCGGTGCTTTCAATTTAACAAAGAGCACTGTGGATTTTTCTTGCCATAAATTTTAACATTACGGTGCATATTTGTTAATGAAATGAACCGGCATGGTTAAAAGCACTAAACCGACATGGTTAAAAGCATTGCACTAGTGCAAATCTTCCTATGGGATGCACCACACAACTACCTAGAGGTGTGATAAGAAACGTGGCACCAGTACATATTAGTAAGAGCATCGCACAATGGTGCTTTTTGTCTAATAGAGAGCACCATCATCGATGTGTATGGTCTGTTTTTGGCACACTTGCTATTTTTATAGATTATTTTGCAAAAAAAAGTTCTTTTATATTTTTTTAAATAAACGTCATTTATATATGTATTTGTTTTATAATTTCAATTCATTATATATATATATATATATATATATTCGTGTGCCTAAAAAAATTTGTATGTGAATCAGAGATGACGACGACGAGAGGAGGAACAATAGCAAGTCGAGACGCACAAATTTGTGCGTGAGTGAGAGGTCGGGGAGAGAGAGAAGGAGATGTTCATATATATATATATATATATGTGTGTGTGTGTGTGTGCCCAAAAAATTTTGTTTGTGAATCAGAGATGACGATGGCAAGAGGAGGAACAATAGCAAGTCGAGACGCACAAATTTGTGCGTGAGTGAGAGGCCAAGGAGAGAGAGAGGGAGATGTTCCCTTGCCATATTTTCTATTGTATCTTTTATGTTCTTTCATTGAAAATCTGTTTGCACTAAAATATTATACAAGGTTAAAATCTACATTTGGTATCAGAGTAATTATTGGCTTTAGGAGGATGCCTTTGTGGTCATGGGTTTGACTCGGGACTATGATAAACCTTGTTACAGTGGGAGATATGTGGTATTGATTCTACAAGTGAAGAGAAATGGCGAGCAGTTCAAAAATAGAGATCGAGAAATTTAATGGGCAAAGTTTTGAGTTGTGGAAGCTCAAGATGGAAGATTTGTTAGTAGACATAGATCAGTGGGTCACGGTGGATCCAAGTACTGCACCTACAAGAACGTGAGTAGATGACTGGAAAAATTTGGATCGAAAGGAAAAGAGCACAATCTGATTGTGTCTCTCAGATTCAGTATTATTGAATGTGTTAGGGGAAGCTACAGCCAAGGAGTTATGGGATAAGTTGGGGAACTTGTATCAGTCTAAGTCCCTGGTAAATAAATTGTTCCTACAGAAAAATATGTATAACCTGAGGATGAGAGATGGAGACTCGGTGACAGAGCATTTGAATGCCTTCAACACTGTGGTAAGTCAGTTGTTATCTATTGAGATTAAAATTTCAGATGAAGATAAGTGTATCAGTTTACTATCCTCTTTACCAGACTCGTGGGATGGTTTGATTGTGACCATAGGTAGTAATACAACTACCTTGAGTTTCGATGATGTGGTCTCATCTTTGTTATTAGAGGAGATGATATGGAAGAACATATAAGCACAGAGCACAGATGAATTATTTTCAAGAGGTCGCTCCCAAGATAGAAATCGATCTAAGTCCTAAAGTGGGAAATTTAAGCCTAAGGGTAAATCTAAATATCCCAGAAATTTTCTAAAGGTGTGTTGGATATGAGGAAAAGAAGGGCACTTCAAGAATCAATGTAGATCCAAAAGCATTGAGAAAGTGAAGGGATATAAAGGTGAATCCTCTACAGAATAAAAGACCTCCAGGGAAGAAGGAGAGGATGTGTACTTGGCTTCTTCAAGCATACATGTAGATCATGAGGCATGGTTGGTTGACTCGAGTGCATCCTTTCATATGACTCCCCACAGGGAGTGGTTCTATGAATATGAAAGGTATGATGGGGCTAATGTTTTCCTAGGTGATGACTCGATAACTAGAATCATAGGACAAGGAAAATTCAAGTTGAGGCTCATAGATGGAAGGATTAGAACACTTCCTAGTGTTCTGCACATCCCAGGATTGGCCAGAAATTTGATTTTTGTAAGCAAAATGGACGATGCAGGGGTAAAAATGGTATTTGAAAAAGAAACCCGCAAGATGGTTCAAAGAGAAATGGTGTTGTTGAAGGGAGTTCGAATTGGAACTCTGTATAAGCTGCAAGGAAGCACTATTAGTGATCAGTGTAATAGTTCCATTGTTCCTAATATTGGAGAAAAAGAAGAAAAAATCCTACAATATCTAGAGAAAAGGTTATGTTATGGCATCAAAGACTACGGCATATTGGAGAGAAGGGTCTTTGACTAGTACATGGTAAAGGTATGGTTGAAGGTATGTCTAACGTCTCTCTGGATTTTGATTTATGTGAACATTGTGTATATGGGAAGCAGAATTGGGTAAGATTCCACCTTGGTGCAATGAGGGTAGAGGAATTTTACAGCTAGTTCGCAGTGATGTGTTTGGATCTGTGTCAGTTCCATCATTGGGAAAATGTGTGTACTATGTCTCATTTATAGATGAATTCTCGAGGAATACTTGGATATATTTCGTCTGGAAGAAATCTGAAGTCTTTGACAGGTTTAAAGAGTTTAAGGATCTTGTTGAGAATCAAACATAGAAAAGAATTAAGGTGTTGAGGACAGATAATGGTGGATAGTTCTACGGGAATGAATTTGAATAATTATGTAAGAAGTGAGGTATAGAAAGGTATAATACTACTCCATATACACCTCAACATAATGGATTTGCAGAAAGGATGAACATGATGTTGATGGAAAAAGCAAGGTGTGTGCTCAGTGGTGTTGGGTTAGGGAAAGAATTATGAGCAGAGGCAGTGGGTACTGCATGTTACTTGGTCAATAGATCACCCTCGTCAGCACTGGATGACAAGACTCCATAAGAGGTATGGGTTGGTAAGAAACCTTCTCTCACACATCTCAAGGTATTTGGTTGTGAGGCATGTGTTCATGTTCCAAAGGAAAACATGAGTAAGCTAGATAAGAAGGCTAAAAAGTGTATCTTTATTGGGTATAAAGATGGTATTAAAGGTTATAATCTTTGGAACCTAGAAACTAAAAAGGTTGTGTATAGCTGAGATGTGGTATTTAGAGAAATGAAGGATTTTGTCAAACAAGAATTCCTACCAAGTAAGGAAGAACTAGAGAAAATAGAGTTTGAGCCAAAGGATGATGAATCAGACTCTACACAAGAACAGAAATCAGAAGAAGAAGATCCTCATAATTTAGTATTGAGGAGATCGGTGTGGGAAAAAAGGCTACCAGAAAGGTATACTCCATCTAATTTTCGTTCAAATTTGTCTTTGTCTATTACTGATGATGATCCTAGAACTATTAGGAAGGCAGTGGATTTAGAGGATGGAAAACTATGGAAAAAAGTCATGGTTGAAGAAATGGAAGCCTTGGATAAAAATCTCATTGGCGACAAATGGGTATTTAAAAGGAAGCTGAATGCAAAAGGCAAAGTGGAGAAATGCAAAGCTCGGATAATAGCAAAGGGTTATTCCCAGGTTGAGGGAATTGATTTTGGTGAGATTTTTTCTCCTATTGCCAAGTTAACCTCTATTAGAGTTTTATTATTTGTTGTTGTTGCATTTGATTTTGAAGTAGAACAGATGGATGTGAAGACAACATTCCTACATGGGGATCTAGAAGAAGAAATCTAAATGAATTATCCAAAAGGATTTGTTGTGAAGGGAAAGAAGGAGGTGGTATGCAAGCTGAAAAAGTTCCTATATGGTTTAAAACACTCACCGAGGATGTGGTATCAAAAATTTCATACTTATATGTTGGGACTTGGATTCACAAGAAGCAAAGAGGATCATTGTGTGTATTTTAAATTAATTGGTGATCATTTGATTTATTTGGTCTTGTATGTGGATGACAGGTTGTTGATAGGAAACAACAAGAAGATTATCCAGGATGTGAAAATGCAGTTGCCCTCTAAATTTGACCTGAAGGATCTTGGTGCTACAAATTTCATTTTGGCATAGAAATTAAAAGATATCGGAAAAATAGGAAACTCTGGTTAAATCAGAGAAAATATGTCGAGACAATATTGCATAGGTTTAATATGCAGGAATGTAAACCAGTCAAGGTCCCTATTATTGTAGGTGTAAAGTTATTTGTGGATCAGTGTGCCAAGACTCAGGAAGAAGAGGAGTACATGTCTCATGTTCCATATGCGAGTGTGGTTGGAAGTTTGATGTATGCAATGGTTTTCACGAGACCGTACATTGCACATGTAGTGCGAGTTTTGAGCAGGTATATGTCAAAACTAGGGAGGAGCATTGGACATCAATAAAGAGGGTTTTTAGGTATTTGTGTGTCACTGCTAGCTCTGGATTGTGCTACCAAGGAAGACCATGATTGGACATATTGTTGAACATACATGGATTTGTGGATTCATATTGGGCTAGAGATCTAGATCATAGTAGATCTACAAGTGGGTATGTGTTTAACCTATTTGGAGGAGCAATCAGTTGGATGAGAAAAAGACAGTCTGCAATGGCACTTTCAACTACAAAAGTTGAATACATGGAAACCACTCATGCAAGCAAGGAATCAGTATGGTTACAAAGATTGTTTTCAGGTGTTGGGTTGGTACATCAAGTTGTAAGGATAGATTGTGACAGTCGGAGTGAAATTTTTATGGCAAAGAACTCGGCTTATCATTCAAAGATAAAGAATATTGATGTTCAATATCACTTTGTGAGAGACATGGTTGAAGAAAAGAAGGTGTTTCTAATAAAGGTGGACACTTTGAAGAATGTTGCAGATTCATTAACAAAATCTGTGAGCACTGAGAATTTCTCTTGGTGTAGAGGATCTATGGGAATTGTTTCCCTAGATTGTTGACTATGTAACCATGTAACCCCCTGTATGCAAAGAAAACAACAAGTGGGAGAATGTTGGATATGTGTTATATTCTTTGCATGATTAGAATCGTTGGGCGCGCAGGGGGGTAAGAGGGGGTATCAAGGGGGCGGAGCCCCCTTGTGTGGGGGTTCAGGGGTAGCATCCCAGAAAAAAATTAAAAAAATAAAATAAAATAAAATAAATAAATAAAAATAAAAATAAAATAAAATTCCTCGGTTTTCGTGTCCATTTTTTGGGTGGTTTTTCAGCACATGGTTTTTTGCTAATGGTTTTCTATTTCCGGTTAAGGAATTAGGGTTGTTGACTAATCCAGGTCATTGGATTAGGTTTTTGGATGCCGTTGGCTCCTATATGTATATTGTATTCTAAACAATGTATGATGTGAATGAATATAGAATATGTTGGTTTTCCGGATTTGTGTTTCTAGGGGAAAAAATCTATGTGTAATCTGCGTATTTTCCATTGTATTTTTTATGTTCTTTCATTGAAAATATGTTTGCAGTAAAATATTGCACAAGGTAAAAATATACATGTTTGATGTGTGTATGCACATGTGGGGGCAGTTGATGCCCAAGAGGGGCCAATATGAGTTTCCCATTTCTCTTATTAGTAGGGAGGTATGTAATTTATTGGCTAGTGAGGAAAATCATGTCCTCGATATTCCAGATTAATCGTACATGGGGATGGATTGGAGTGGATGTCCAAACATTCGATTTACAGCAGAGGAGCCAGCAGATGAGAGAGGTAATATTATCATTATATTGAACAATATATTTTCATACTTTTATGTCTTATTTAATGCAGATGCAATTTATTGTAGCATTTTGTTTCAATTATATTATTATTATTATCTATTGTTTTGTAGATATTGGCACATATGTTGGGGATGAGCCTCCCCAACATGAGGATGAGGTGATGGAGGATGTAGAGGACCACCCTTCGGTACAAAGACCCCAGATGCCATGCAAGTTGGATTAGAGAGTCTGGCTAGATGTGGTGGATCAACTATGTCATGTCATGACTAGTCACAGAGTGGTACCTACACCCATTAGAGACATATTACAGGTACAAGAACTCTCTACTATATGGAGGAGTTTGTATTGTGACATGATAGTGTTGATGCATCATAGTGTTGGTGTCGTCAACTTCATCAATACATTGAAGGGTGCACCTCATGATCCCCTCCACATGTGTTTGAACTTGCATCCATGTCTCCTCCTCCTCCCCCTCCTACTTCCCCTCCACATGTGTCTAAACCTACATCCATGTTTGATCAGCCTCCTCCTCCTGCTTCTCCTCTACATGTGTCACCATATTCTACTAATCCTCCTCCTCCACTTGTGTAACCATCCATCGATCCTTGTCTTTATCCTAGTCCACATGTGTCATCATCCATCAATCCCACTTATCCTCCTCTTCCTCCACACGTGTCACAATATTTTGATGCTTTGGACACTATGTTCACATCAGGTATTGTTGCACATCTTCATGATATTGATAGAGAGACATTTGATAGTGCATTTTTGTCAACATTTGTTTCTAAGATAGTTGTTCTTGATAGAGGCTCTACCTCTAGTAGTAGAGACATTGATGCACTTAGATCTGGTGGTGTACCTAGCTAGTAGTGTTATTGATTGACATGTGTATTGATTTTTTTATATTTGATTTGAGATCTATATATGACATGTTTATTGCAAGTTTTGTTGAGATGTATCTTTTGTTGGATAGTTAGTTGTCATTTATGTCAACCCTAGTCAACCTTATAAGAAGCATGTAGAAGTGATGGGTGTATCTGGAGAAGTCTCCAAAGTGGTCCCTTTATGGTGTATCTTTAATCATGTCCCTCATGGGAAGAAACTTTGAAGAAGTCTACAAGAATCCTTGGAAAGATGGCTAAGTGGTTAAGTGGTTGAGAAGCCCCAGAAGCATGGTCATGAAGCCCTAAGCTATTTTAGGAAAATGAGGATGAAGGAAATGGCCCATTCATGCAAAACCCTCATAGATGGATATTCATCAGCATGTCATTTCTAATGGTAGGTGGTACACCACATGGTTCCTCACGGTTGAGGAGATATTCCCTCCTGAAGATGGAAGCCACGAAGTATGGTAAAGAAGCCCTAAACAGTTGTAATAAGAAGTGACAAGTCAACCCCAAATTAATTAAAAGAAGAAAAGTTGTTGTAAACAAGAAGTTATAAGTATGACCCATTGAAATGAATATTAAAATAAATATTAAGGATATTGTTGGCAAAGTCGTCCTCAACAGAATAATCATTAAAAATTAAATTGAATTGAATTTGGGTCAAGTTGGCCCTAAAAAGAGGGTGTCATATCTAGTATAAATAAGGCACCTAGGAGTTCATTTGTAATATTAACTCAAGTGATTTTTATCTGAGGTAACCAAGGATATCTGAGGTGAATTTCATAGGGAAGATGAAGTGAAGAAGGGTGAAATTCCAAGGGAGGATGAAGTCTTGTGATGTTGTGTTCTAAGGTATGTTATTTAAAGATCATCTTACCATTTTTTCTAGAATGAATCAGATAGATAAACTTGGAGACTATTTCAAATACATATCAAGGTACCTATGGTAAATATTTCATCTTCTGGGTCATTGTATTTTTGGAAATACACTATGTGGAAGATAGGGTTTTTTACTAGTCCTAAAACTAGTCTCAAACAGGTGTTCTAAGAAAAATAGTCATAACTTCTTCATAGATGATCAAATATTTGTGAGACCAATTTCATTGGAAAGAGTAAAATCCATAGTATGTTTTTTGTGATTTTCAAAACCAGATATCAAATATTCAATGTGTGGAATGTTCTACAAGTTCGCTCTCCAAAATAGGACAGAATTCAGCAAGGTGTGTCATTTTCCCTATAACTCCTTTTAAGGGATGATTCAAAGAGTGAAACTTGGAGTAATTTCATAGAATATATTGAATATGATTGGGTACAATTTTCAGACCTTCATTCATTACAGGTACAGAGTTATGCTTGTTAAAAGTTAGGGTTTGTGACTAATCCAAAAACTAGTCCCGCGAGATTGAGGTAAAGTTTGATGAAGATGTTATTCTCTTGTTGTTGAATATTAAGAAGGTATGAGTGTCTATGATCTAATGCACCAGGTCTGTTACTGAATCAGAGATATGTTTTTATATGAATTTTGAAGGTTATGTCTTGATTTTATGATACATGCTTGAGGCATGTTTTGGATATTTTGGCATATGATTTGAGGCACATCTTGGATGTATGGTATATGTTTGTTACATGGTTTGAGGCATATTGTTGGTAAATATCTTAGATATATCGACATATATCTTTATCACAAGTTTGAGATACATATCTTGAGGATTTTATGGCACATGTTTCAGGCATACCTTGGTATATGGTGAGAGATGCTCTTGGTGATCTTGGAACATGATCTATGTGAGTGGATCCAGTATTGTTGATGGTGATCAATGGCAATGACAAGTTAATGATGGTATATAAATGACAGTGGCAGTGGCAGTGGCAGTGACAGTGGGTTGTATCTTCCTTTCAGTTGGAGTCAGAGAACACATGGAGTTGGAGATTCCTTCGGGTTGGAGCCTGTAAATTAGGGGGTCATAGCCTCATTCCGGTTGAATTCGGAGAATTCAGGAAGTTGTAGCTTCCTTCAGGTTGGAGCCTGTAAATCAGGGGGTTGGAGCCTCCTTCTAGTTGGAGCTGGAAAATCTAGGGAGTTGTAGATTCCTTCAAGTTGGAGCATGTAAATAAGGGGTTGGAGCCTCCTTCCAGTTGGTGCTGGAGAATTTGGAAGTTGGTGCTTCCTATGAATGTCATCTTTGATATATAAGAAAGAATTATATGATTTTCTCCCATTTGGGTTTCCATGTAAAATATTGGTGTACTTTGTATCTGTGTATGATGTGATGCATTGTTTATAGTTATATGTTAAATGCAATCATAAGTGAATGGAATTATTGATAAGTTAATGTTGTGATTGAAATTGATAAAAAGTGCTCAATATTGATTCACCCCCCCTCTCAGTATTGGTGAATATTCCAACATGTTTGACATATATATTCAGATGTATATCACTCATGTATATTATGTTTTTCATATAGTGTTGTGGTTGTTGTTGTTGTTTGATACATAAAATGTATTATAAGTATGCTAATGACAAAAGTTGTTAATGATTTCTTTGTTTTTAAGTGAAATTTGATATGTATCACTCATTTAAATTTACAGTTGTCATATAATGTTTAACTTTACTTCTTTTTTTGTTTGTTATAAATGCATGTCATTTGTGAGGATATCATTTCAACCATTGGCTAAGAAACCGCAACTCAGGGGCATCTAAGCTATCAAAATCACTCAAGGATCACACTTGGTCTGGGACGCACCAACCTTTAACATGTCTATATTTTTGGGTGTCTCCTCCTAACTAAACACACTGTAAGGGTATTAAAATCAGGTCTCCTAGCAAACAAAACCCACACCTTAACTGATTGAGCTAGCGGGAATTGACTTGAAATTGAAGGACATGGGGGTGGGATTCAATCCACTTATGTGTGCATGGGTCACAATATTATTTAATATAATATATTTAGGTGCAACCACATGTTCGACCACTACCTCAAGGTGTTCTCATGGCTCCAAGGTAAGTGGCCCTCATTGGAATTGAACATTTCCCAATGGTAAGAAACTCCTCTCTTTCCACTATTGGATCCAACCCCTTTGGGCATGTTTAACTTCACTTTTATGAAAGCCTTTAATTTGGATTGTGATTGCAAAAAGTTATAACCATTCATGTCATATAATGTTTAATTGTTCTTCAAAATGAATTGTTTCTTATCCAACAAGATACAATATCTTGATTAAATGTGTTTAGAAACAAAAATACTTAAATATGATGAGTGAAATTATTGTGAATTGAATATTTATGTATTTTTCATATATTATAATAATAACATTATAACATAATTATTGACTAATAATAATGATGATGCTGTAATAATAATGATGATTTTTTAATTTTTATTATTCAAAGATTACAAAACAAAGTTATAATATAATTGTTTACTAAAATCACAATTATTGTATTTTATTAATATTTAATTCTTCCAAAAAATTTATTAATTTATATTATCCAACTATTATAATATGTGAAATTTATTCAATTAAATTTAAAATACTAAATATGGAGAATAATAATACATTTTGATATATACACTTTTGATGAAATGGTTTCACAATTTTTTACTCTAATACAAATTTTATGAATCTTTTATTAAAAAATAATATCACCCAACATTTTATAATTATTATTTTAAGAATTAGTAAAATTGACAAAGGTTTCTATACTTTTAGATAAGTATGGATCATTAAAATTATCCTTAATTTTGACTAGGATCTAGAAAAGACTCTTTTAAAATTTCCATATCCTTCTTATATTGACACTTATCTCAAGGAGAATGTAGAAAGAATGATTAATATAAGTTTATATGATTATAAAACTAAAGGATGGAGTGGAATAGGTCAAGGCCATCATAGTTGCAGTAGTTAAGGTGGGGAATGCCATCAAGGTTGGTAATGCCAACACCACAAGTGTGATTCCAGAACTCATAGATGTTGCACGAAGTTATTTTGTTGGAATTGTCCTTAGAAGTTCCATCAAAGTAAGTATATATTTATTTGAATTTGAATTTTTTCAAACAATAAAATTTTGAGGTTTGAATATTTTTTAATATCTTCATTTTTTCGTTAATTAAAGTATAATTTAAAATAAATCTTTACTATTGCACGTCACCAACTTTGTGATATCTCAATTAATGCTTCGTAATTCAAAGGTTAACATAAACATATTTTAATACAATACAACATAAATTTGTTATAATAAACAATAAAAATATATCAAAACCACATCTTATGCTTGTACTATTTAATGTATTTTCAATATGGTGGTTGTAAATGGTTGTTAACTTTTCATATCTAACATAATTAAAAAAATGAAGAAAAAAAAATAATTGTCCATTATAGATACTCATAATAAAATGACACGTCCACAATAGAAATTTCCAAACAAATCATTTACCAATTAGTCTTTATTGCCATCACCATGACTATCTTCCTCACTTGGCATTGTAACATTGTTATTCTCAAAGTTGAGGAAGGATAGGAGCACGATGGAGCAGACGGAAGGAGTTGGTTAGGTTTTCAAGGTGTTTCAATGAGGTAAGGTGTTGATTCAGTGGGTTAGAGTAGTAATGGCGGCGGAGGGTTTGGATGTGGCGGTGGAAGCAGTTAAAGTGCAAAAAAAAATTGTTCAAAGATGCGGTGGTTGAAGGGAACAACAAGCTACCATATGACGTCCCTATGGAAGGGACAATCAATAACATGCCCATATCTGACCAACCTGCAATAGGAGCAGGTATGAGTAGTAAAGTTGACAAGAAATTGAGGAATGGTTGCTTGGCAAAAAAGGGTGGAGAACCTGAGGTATGAGGTCACCTCACCTATGGTGGAAGACTATATTCAATAAACGAAGGACCACGCAATCATTGGAAAATTCATGGGGATTTGGCCCTCGTAAAAAGCATTGATGGTGTGGATAAAGTCAATATGGAAAGTCAAAGGGAACATAAGCCTAAAACTGGGGTCCAAAGGCTTCTTTACAGTGATCTTCACCTACTCAGAGGACATAAATAGATTCTTTGATGAAGGACCATACTTATTTAACTCAGTAGGACTCCATTTGAGGTATTGGTCGGAGCATTTTTCCCCATAGAAAGAACATTTTATAGCCGCCCCAGTTTGGATCAAACTTTACTCTCTACCTCATGAGTTCTGGCATATGGAAACCATGGAAGGAATAGGAAACACGTTGGGATCCTTTGTCAATATTTTGGAGATAACAAAAGCATCCAAGTATACATCTTATGCCAGAATCTACGTCTACATGAATGTGACAATAGATTTACTAGAATAAATCACTATTTAATTCCAAGACAAGGAATGGGTCCAACCCATAGACTATGAACACATCTCATTCAGATGCAGGAAGTTCCATGAACACGGGCATCTATTTAGATATTTCCCATAGAATACACCCAAGACTAATAACAGAGGTAAAGAAGAGAAGGACATAGATGGTTTTGTAAATATTCCCAACAAGAGAAAGGAGAGAC
>ML784975.1:512842-549485 GCA_009831015.1 Picea engelmannii | reverse complement strand
GTGTCGAGTAGCAAAGATGCAGTAGGTTGATCCTCTCTTGGGATTTCCCCTTTCTCTAGGCATGGTAAAACTGGGGTAGAGAAGGCAAATGGGAGGAGGAGAGGATGCCCAAAGGAATAAAAACTAGAGTGGGAGGGATAAACATGAGTCTGGACTTGGAAAAAAACCAAAATAAAGAAACAATTGTCAATGCTAACTTTCATATTTGTAGTCAAGTGGTCCATTAAGGTCGATTTGACAACATGCAGATGTTTTGTACCAGGCTTAGCAGAATCCAGCTCGTGCTTTGAGAGCAGCATTAACTTTAGCTTCCCACATAGGCGCACCATCGATTCCATCAAGTGTAGGCTATGCATGCGGAAGGGATTGAGAGGGAGGTTGGTGGCTGGGGGTATTAACGTCCAAGTTTGCATGGTGTCCATATTTCACCCCATCTGGGGGAGGAGAGTCTTTGATGAAAAATCTATACAATGACGCAGCAACGGTGGTGTTGGGGATTAATGATCCTTGATCAGGATATCCCATGTTGGGGAAGAGACACCTTCATTAGCTAGTTTATCAGCTACCTTATTTACCTCTCGTTGCACATGGGAAGGGACGAGTGTGAGAGAAGGATGAAGAAGAGTGCATAAGGTTTCAAGGGGACGGAGCAAGCGCCAACTTGGGGACACTTTGGTCGGATTGGATCCATTGATGATTTTGGTGGCAAGCAAGATGAATACTTGAAAATCCCCCTCTATGATTAAATGGTTCATATTTAGGCTAGTGGATAGTTGGATTCCCCTGATGAGGTCCCATTTCTCTGCAAAATTATTAGTGTCATGGCCCAGGTGCCCTGCTAAGATGTACTTGATATGCCCTGTACTGTCTCGAAGGATAGCACTGAACCTTGAAAGTCTGGGATTGCCTTTCGAGGCCCCATCAAAATTTAATTTAACATAGCATGTCATGGGGCACTGCCAAGAAGTGAGGCTGGGTGTTAGGGAAGTGGGGCGGGGAGGAATGTTGGGTGAGATGCTTGGTAAGTTAAGCTTCCAGTTTGAGAGAATGATGGCTTCTTGGGGAGTGTCAGAGAGGTCTTCTTAGGTCCAGTACTGAGTGTGAATGGTTTCCTATACATTTTCAAAAATATTTGACCAGATGTGAGAAGGGGAGGAGCATTAGGAATGAAAGATGCATCTATTTCTCTCTTTCCAAATATGTCACACAATGAATCCTGGTAGTAACTACCATATCATGTTCAAGATTGGATTAGTGTAGGTTGTTGCTCCCCAGTTCTCAAGGGTTTTTATGATACTATCTCTTACTCTGTTGGTTTTCCTCGTGATATGAGAAGCTTGATCCCAAATCCCCCCACTGATGGAGCATTGATTAAGTAAATTCTATGTTGACTCTTCATTTTGTTGACAGAGATGACAAATAGAGGGCCCAATAAATCCACGTTTCTGGAGATTGTCCCAGGTGAGGATTTGGTTTTGTACCATGAGCCATAAGAAAGTGGAGAGCTTCAACCACAATTTTAACATCCATATAGTATGCCATATATTCTCTTTGGGTTGTGCATGGAAATTCTCTTGAAGGATGTAGGCTTCTTTAATTGTGAATGTGCCCAGGGGGGAGTGTCCCCATCGGAGAATGTCTAATCCATTTCTGATGTTGATTTTCCTTTGGGAGGCAACGGTGAGTCGGGGTTGCATGTTGTTGTCTTCAGGAATGTGGAGGTCGTGAGGAAGAGTTTTCCAGGTTCTCTAAGGTGGATGATGAGTAACATTGAGCCAAAGATCTGCTACTTTGAGATGATCTATCTATGGCATATGATGCTTGAGGGGGTGCATGTTGTCCATGGAGTGCAAAGGAGGTAGTTGTTGCCAAGAATTTGTCCAAAACAAAGAATTTTTACCATACCAAATTTCCCAGAATCTGTGCTCTTGTATGAGAGGTTGATTACGCTAGGCTGCATTCCATATATAGATCCTTGGATCTTATCATTGAACCTGATGAGTTGTGCCTCATTGGTGTTCAGGGCGTATTTTGGCTTCCAGAGCTTGGCCCAAAGTTCTTTTGGGTACTTGAGCCAATGCCACCAAAGTTTAGCACCCATAATGTTGTTTAACTTACCTGGGTCCCTGAGTTCAAGTCCTCCAATGGAATTTGGCTTACAGACTTTCTCCCAGCTGACCGTCGCCCACTTTTTCCAGGATTGTGACCGTACCAGAGGAATTTTCGTTGTAGATTTCGGATGGTTTTAATGACCAAATGAGGGGCAACTAGAAATGAGAAAAGGTTGGTTGGGATAGCTTGAAGAATCAATTCAATGAGGACTAGTCTTGTTGCAATGTTGAGGGATCTAAAAGTCCATTTCTTTAGGTGGTTTGAGAGGGAAGAAAGTAGGGCGTCCCAAGAAATATTCCGAGCGACGGCCTCGTAGAGGGGTATGCCAAGGTAGTTGGATGGAAGAGAGCTCATTGGTACACCCAAAAGTCAAGAGATGTGGTGTTGGACAACAGGTGGAGTGTTAAAGAAGAAAATTTGGGACTTACTCATATTGGAAGTGGTGCCAGAGGCTTCACAAAAATCGGTGAGGACGTATTTGAGTTTATTATCTTCCCGAGCAGTAGGATATTTCATTAACAAGGTATCATCCACAAACTAGTTGTGAGAGGCAACGGATTGCAAGCCATGTAGAGGTAGACCTTGGAGAGATCCATCCTCTATAGAAGCTTTGATATAGCGCCCCAAGCCTTCTAGCATAATGACAAAGAGAAAGGGGGAAAGAGGGTCCCCTTAATGAATTCCTATGGAGGGAGAGAAGGGTTGTGAGGGCACTCCATTGACCCGAATATAGAAGAAGGCAATGGAAGTGAGATTTGAAATCCAGCAGATCCAATCTTGGCTGAAGCCAAATGCAGCAAGAAGGGAGTGCATATAATTCCAACTAAGACAATCAAAATCTTTGTAGAGATCTAGCTTGATGAGAATACCTAGAGTGTGAGTAGTTTTGAGCAAGTGTATCACTTCATGGACTAAGATGACACTATCCAAAATTTGACGCCCCTCTACATATCTTGACTGTTCTTTGGAGATGATGAAGGGGAGGATGGGTTTGAGTCATAGGGATATGGCTTTAGTAATGATTTTGTAGATGACATTACATAGTGCAATGGCCATGAATTGTTTTGGGTGAGTGAATCGTTCTTCCTTTGGAATGAGAGTGAGGAAGGTTGCATTGATAGCAGAGAGGACTTTCCCTGAGGTTTTGGATTCCTCCATAAGTTGCCAGACCTCTTCCCTTATCATCGGCCAACAAAAATGAAAAAAGTTAGTTGTGAAATCATCTGGTCCTGGTGCCTTTCCGAGGGGCATATCCTTGATAGCCTGATCCACCTCTTCCTACATGATTTCTCTAATCAGGGCCTGGTTTTGTTTTGGCATGATAAGGGTTGGTATATGCTGAGTTACTCTATTGATGGGTGGGGTTTTTTCAATAGGTGGCTCTGATAAGAGTTCTTTGTAGTATCTTAACAACTCAGCCTCTATTCCTTCATGGTCCAAGATTGAGTTGTCATGTTCATATTCAAGTCTTGTGATGTGGTTGATGTAGCATTTGTGAATCATGGAGCGATGGAAGAATTTTGTATTCCTTTCCCCTTCTTTAAGCCATTGCACTCTAGATTTTTGTTTCTAGAGTATTTCCTCATGTATTTTCCTTTCCTCAAGTTGTTGCTTAAGTGTTTCTTCCTCTTGAATTAGCTCATCTGAGTGGCCCTACAAAATGTATTCTTGTTGGATTTCTTCCAGGCATTTCTCTATGGTTATTTTTTCCTAGAAGGTGTTTCCAAATACATTTTTATTCCAGTTTCAAAGTTGTAGTTTGAAGTTCTTCAACCTTTGTTGGAATATATACATTTGTGAACCATGAGATATCTCTGCATTCACTTACCAAGTGTGGGAGACCTATGAGGAGTCAGGATGGGTTAGCCAAAATTTCTCAAATCAGAAAGACTTGTATTTGGGGGTGGCAATTGTGTCAATCCACGACTAAATTGGCCAATGATCTGAACCTGATTTTGGGAGGATGTTTGCCTCTATCGAGGGTCCCTCAAGCATTAGGGTTTTGGATACAATAAAATGATCCATCCTGCAATCAATTTATTGGGAGAAAGATCGTTTGTTGGACCATGTGAAGGTGACATTCCTAGTTTCTATATCAATTAGATTGACATGATAAATAAGGTTTCGGAGCTTACCACTGTCATGATCCATTCGGCATGTACCTCCTCTTTTTTATTCCAATGTGAGGATGATATTGAGGTATCCTCCAATGATCTAGTATTGTTTTCCTATCAGTCCACCAAGGGAAGAGAGGCTACAAAGAAAAAGGTATTTTTCCTGGTGATTTTGGGGTCCATAAGCATTGGTAATGATCCCCTCCTTGTTGGAGTCGATTGCACGATAGTGTGCTAAAATTGTGTCTATTGTGGAGAATGATTGATCAATGATTATCATGGAGGGGTTCCAGAGTATTTCCAATCCTCTTGTTGCACCTTTGGAGTCATTGAGGATGAATTGGCAATGTCGCCAACAACTTCTAAAGACTTCTTCTGCAGCTTCACCAGCATGTTTTGTTTCCTATAGAAGGAGAATGTACGGATTATTTGTCATTATGTTGTTTCGAAGAGTCCTCTATTTGGATCTTGCATTTAGGCCTCTAACATTCCATGTAACAATCTTCATCATGAGGATTTTGGTGGGGGTGAGAAGAATCCATCGGTCGGGCGTTGCATCTGTCACGAGTTAATCATGAAGTGGCCTACCTCTTTAATCAGTTGTTGAGCTTATTTGCTTCCCATTATCTTACTTTATTTGGGTGTATATCTGGGATTTGGGCCTGGATCTAATCTTATTCCTAATCTGGAAGTTGCACCTATTGTGGAATCTATAAAGACTTTATGGACTTTCCTTAGTTGCTCGACTGGGATAGGATAGATTGTAATTTCTTCTTGTTGAAAGCATCCTCCAGTTTTCCCATATCTATGTCAGCAAGATCATACTCATCCATCTGCATAATTGAATCCCCCTCAACCCCTGGGATTCTTCTTGCTTCCTCTTGGTCAAGGGAGTAGGGGGTGGTGATTTTCTCTAAAACTGGGTTGGGAGATTGCTTGGATTTGCCTTTGTTAATGCTTTGATTGCCTTGATTGTGTGGATTTTCCACCTCTTCTGCATCTGGCAGGTGATTTAAAATATCGAATGAGTTGTTGGTTGGGGTCTTCTTATCTAACCCATGACTGGGTTTTTTTTATGGTTGTTTCCTACAGTGTGCAACTTGCATGAAGCCATCCTTCGATTTTTTTTCCATTGGTGGTCGCATCAGGGCATTGAGGGGGAAGTATTGAAAGAGATGTCCATGCTCGTGACATTTTCGACAGCGGAAAGGTATGTGTTCGTAATCTATGGTCTGGATCCAATCTTCATCTTTATATTCCAAGGTGACTAAGCCTGGCAGAGCCTTGGAAATGTTCATATAAACACATATCCTAGCATATGAGGTATACTTCCTCTGTTTTGTTGCCTCTAAGGATTTCACGTATATGCCTAGGCTATTCCCTATACCCATTAAGATTTGTTCAAGCCGGAACTCCTAGGGAAGGGAGTAGAGGCGGATCCAGACTGGTTGAAAGGAGAAATCCTCTTTTTCTGGGTTGACTCGATCCATCCAGAATCAGAGATGCATTCCAGCAGAATTGAAAAAATATGGTCCATTTTCAAAGACTCGATCTTTGTCTTCCTAGTTGTAAAATATGACTGTGAAGAACCCTTTTGAGCTGATTTGGATATCATATTCTCCCTTTGGGTTCCACCGGGTTTTAATCCAATGCGCTAGATTTCTTTTCGAGGACCATAACCCCAAAAACTTTCTGATTAGGGCATGCTCTTTCATGAACTCAGTGTGTTCCTCAACTCTTGTGGAGTTTATCACATATATTGGTGCCTTAGTGGCTTGAGGGATGCATTCCCCTTGTTCCCATGTGCGAGATTCCTTTGGATGAGACATTTCTTCTTTCATTTCCATGTATGTCCCCATACTCTACTCCTCCTGTAGGAGTTTCCCACGGAGATGGGGCAACAACTCAAATGGCGGTCTGCAAGCCCCGACTTCGGCCTTCTCATTCGCAGCTACATTCTTATATGAGGGGTTTTTCACCCCCCACCCCTCTATCTACATTATTCTCGCTTAGTTGCGCTATGGGATCAATGATCTATGCATGTGCTTGAAGAGAAACAGCTGAAATATGCAGGGTTAGGTGGGCGCGATCATGCTAACCCTAGCCGATGCAACCCCATCCTCCCTGTGCTAGATCTCATAAAATATAATGACACGGCCTAGTAAGTTGGTCACCCTCATGAAAAGGGTTTATATTGGGGATTTTCCTTGAAGGGTCATTGTACCATTCCTCACTCATACTCACCACTTTCCACACTTATTCCCCTCTATTTCCTCAATTTTTGGGTTTTTAGATGCATTGACAAGAAGAAGGGATTGTACCTCATTTCATGGGAAGAAGGGGCTAAAGGCCCAAAGGTGTTGTAGCTAACATCATATATAAATGTTCGCCCTAAAGTCCTAAGAGCCATGAAATTCTTCTCTCGAGGAATAAATGACTTTTAAGTAAAAATAAATAAAAAGAAAGTGTCACACTTGAAGGGGGAGTTCTTTGCAGTGTTCTTTTATTTCCAGTGCACATAGCACCCAATGTGTTATAACTTCAAGTGGCATTGTGGTGCTCTTTTATTTCCATTTCACATAGCACTCAATGTTCAAACTTAATAAAAAGGCAAATAAAGGGCTTGGAAAAAGGTTGCATTGCAAACAAAGAGTAAATCAAGGATGTATCACACACTCCACAAAGGCACCAATAAATCAGACAATATGAACCCTTGATATGTCAAGAACCCCATGCCCAAGAGTCCTTCCCCAATCCACCTCATACTCATTACATGGTCTAGATAGGGCCTTATTGTGAAACATTCCTTGACTTGGGGATTGGCCTACCCAATAGGGCACCATGACACCCCTCCCATACCAAAATTTGGAAAATTTAAGAAGATCTTTGAGAATTTGTTTAAATTGAAAAGGGGGATTTAATGCACTTGTTTGGGTGGTTATTGTATTAAATGTGGCTTATTTGGCATGATTCATATGACTTGTGGACACTTGGAGGGTGTACTTGTTGTCTTTGCGGGACCTTACCCAGTGAAAGTTATTCTCGAGGGAACTATGCCACTTGGACCTTCATAGGGTCTTGAAATCCCATAGGATGGATGACATGCCCCACACGTGGAAGACATGTGATGATGAGCATTGCAGCTTGATGGTGGAGGATGTTGCCTTTGGAAGCACCTTGGCATCATTAGAGGATGATATTTCACCCCTCTTCCACTTAAACGTAGCCTTTGGAGGCCTGGGACGTCACCCATTAACCCTTGACATCATCTTGGAGGCTAGGATTCAATGGATGATGTGGTTCTGGAGGTGGTTTGACAGGTGGAGGCTCATGGCATGTGATGTTTGCACACAAGATCATGACACATGGCCTTTGGAGGCCCAACGTTCCACTTATTGAGGTTGGATGTCACATTCTCTAGCCCTACATCACCCTACTAGAGCATGACGTCACCCTTTTTAGAGTTTTATTTCATGTATTTTTCATTTTTGAAAAATGTAAAGGCAAATAAAGGGGGTCGTCCCTCTTTTGATTTTTTGTTGACAATTTAAAGTGGACAAATTGGTTTAAATGGCCTCATATAAATAGAGGACCATCTCATTTTCATTTTTCATCATTCATTCCTCACCATTTCTAAGAACAAGTCTGAAATTTTCACCCTACTTGGATATCTTTCTCTTCTACACTTATGTGACTTACTTAGAGGATCAATTTGTGGATGATTTCGCTGATTTTTGGATGAAATTTCTACAATTAGGGTTTTATCTCATGCTATCTTGGTGAAGTAAGTGAAATTTCTAAAATTTTATCTTTGTGCTATCAATGTTCATGGTAATTTCTATTTTTCATGCTAGACATCTTACTTGGTGAAACCCCAAGAGAGGAGCATAAGTGCTTCCTCCTCTCACAGGGTTAATCTTGTCCAAAGTTTGTGAATGAATCCTTGCTAGGGTTAGACTCCTAAATCCCTAAAGTGATATCACTTTAGGTTTTTGTCTCTAGACACTTGATTTCTTGACTTAGTTGAAGTATTAAGAAGGGAGAAAAGGTTTCTAGAGCCCAAAAGTGATTGCACTCTAGCAATCCTTCCCTTTAAGGCTTAAAACCCGAAGGCCCTAACATGCTAGCACCTTAGAGTTTAAGCCTTACCTCTTAGTCTTCATTATCTCAATCTTCAAGCATTATTGTATTGTTGTTATAAAGACTCCATAGCCCTCAAAGGCACTCATCTTACATCTCTCTTGTGGTGAAATTGATCAACAAACACTCTCTTTCAATTCTCACTAACACTCACTAACTCACTAGTAAACTTGTTGTTGTTGCAACAGTTTTCTACAACCATCTTAATACACTCTAATTTGTTGCATACACTCTTGTAAAGGTGGTTTAACATGCTCATAATTTCTCCAAAACAATTGGATAATGTTTTATGTGGTACATGCTTAATTTTCTTGGTCAATTGTCGAAATTCCAATCTCTTTTTATTGGTGTTGTTACAAATTCATATTGTTGTTATAAGACTATTGTATTGTTTCAAATTTGTAGCAGACATCGCAATTTTCATTGTCTATTATCTTATGAGGTATTAATTACATGTTGTAATTGGAAATCATCACATATATGCTATAAATTGTTCTTGTTCTGGGCAGGTACTCAAACATCTTGATACCTCTTAGTTCTCCTTGACCTAGACCTTTCTTCAAGTGATCGAGAGAGGGGGTGGTAGGCTTGGCTACATTACTTTCTACTTTTATCCATCGAAGTCATTGGGAAGCCTCCCATGTGGTGGACCTCCTCCATCACTAAAATGAGGGAATTTCTTACTAAGGTGACAATGGTAGGATTTTCCATAGTTATTCAGATTTAGGGGACTTGTGTTGGGCTTTGCACAAGTACAAATCTTGTGATAACACATCCTATGAGAAGGTTTCTCCATACAATAGGTTAAAGTTTAACCCTTTAGTCTTTCTATGTTTCTTTCAACCTTTGAATTTTCCATTTACTATTTCCATTCAAGAGATCAAATGACTCTTCTTCACCCTTTAAATGTTGCATTCTCAAACTGCGAAGAATAGAGTAGTTCACAGGAGTATTTGGGGGGTTTTCCTTAGGGTATTCTTTGCAAGATTCCACCTCGTGGGAGCCAAAGCAGAGGGTGAAACCCACAATTTATTTTTTCACTTCCACTCTCATGGAGGCCCAGGAGTCTGGAAAGAAATGATGGAGCATGTAGACAAAGACAATTTGTCCTTTGATGAATTAAAGCTCGGACAACCCTTGAGGATTCAGCGTGCAAGCCATATTTCACTACTTTCGATTTTCAGTACTATGGAGAAAATGTACCCTTCGTGAAATCAATTGGGCCTATTACCCAATTCTTGAAATCAATTGGGTAAATCAATTTTCTAGGCTAAAAAATAATTGTAAACTGAACTTGAACTTGAAGTCAAAGATTTAGGACAACAATCAAAGGATTATGTAGGACGAAGTGCTTTCATTTTTCATATGCAAAGAGGGAAAGGAAGGAAGATGTGAGGATCAACAAGAAATCAATATGGACACAGTCATTGAGCGGTGGGTCATGCCCATAGGGGAGGAGGTCTGGTTCTGACATTAACTCTTATACAATTTCATCATATGTAAGTATTCATTCCCCTGGAAACAACATAACATCCAACATGTCATAGAGCCCCCCACATAGTGTTCAGGTGTTCACCTATGTAGAGCTCGGGGATGCAACCAAGAATTTTAGTCACACCATCATGCTTAGCGAAGGTGGATTTGGGTCTGTGTATAAAGGTTGGATCAAGAGCCTTGACAATCCCCATGTCAAAGTTGAGGTAGTTGTCAAGAAACTCAACAGAAAAGGATTACAAGTAAAAACTCTTTTCATGTCCTTTTGCTGCTTTTTAGGTCCATTTTTCATATCTGTGACTTTTCTCTTTTGAGAAATTTGTGCACCTAAATTAGACGTTTACAATAATTTTATTTGTTTTGGGGAGTAAACATTTATTTATGGTATGGCATCACTAGGTTCAACCTCAACATTATATAGTAACTCATAACATTGCGGACACCCATGCACAAGAATCCAAAGGGAATTTAGCCTTGATAATTACTCCCATCCTCCAAGCATGAGATTCAAATGATTTATGGCCCAATGATTAGACACACCAAGAGTGTAGTTGTTTCTAGCGAGATGATGGAACTCAAAACCTATATCTAGCAGATTATTGAGTTTTATGTTATACCCCAACCTCATTTGCAAGTTGGGCAGATGTTTTAACCACGTTTTATATGCCAACTATGCATGTATCCAGTTTTAAATTTTACCCGAATATGTCTTTTAATGCATGAATCCAATTTTGAATTTTACCCAAAATTATTCCAGTGCTTGAACCACTTCCAAGAGCAAAGGATCTGCATAAATTATGGGAGTGAGGGTCAGAAATACACCAAGTTTGTTTGCAAGTCTTTACAAACTAGGGGTAGTTCACTTACGGGTCATTATATACATGATTTACATGTTATCAAATGATTAACTAATTCATCGTGGCTTGGGTGGTCCACACTTGTTGCTTACATATTTTGTCTTAATGTGTTTGGACGCAATAGTGATTTCCTGCATGTTTTACATTCTTAATTGTGATATTGCATAAAATAAATACCCTGTTTGAAGTTGTGATTGACTGGAATAATGGTTTGTTTTTTCATCCCTCCTACCCATTTGATGCATTTGCATTCAACACTGATCACTTACTTAAATTGATCAAACTGGATTGCCACAAGTGAAGCTTGCAATAAGTCTAATTGGTGTTGTCTTTTGCCCTTCGTTGACCACAATGACTGGACCAATTATATATGTAAGGTAAATCCAGCTTTAGTGGTGGCATGAAGGGTTATATAAGGAAATTACTTTGTTCTCATGATCAGTTTGTTTCTTTTGTCATTGCATGTCCAAATCTGTTGATTCATCCAATTTCACGCAAAGGTTGTATAGGATTCATTATATGCATTAGATGTACTTGCAATTGAGAATGGGGATCTAATCACTGTTCCAAAACTTTGACCATTGACTACTTGTGGCTACATCGCTTTAAATTCTCCCAAAAACAAAATCTCATTGTCTTTAAACAAAGTAACCACACCAATTCACTTCGGTGTTTCCTTTCCTCTGCTTTGGGGGTACGCTAGTATTATTTATAAACATGAAATGGATTTATTCCTTCTCAACCTATACATGCATGGTCTCATCCACAGTCCATAGAGATGAATATGTGCATGTATGTGCTTGGGACACGTGCACCTAATCACCCAAAAAGGATAGGTGAGCCATCATATTCTTTCCAAATCATTAATCAATGTAATGATGAGAAGTATTAAAACTCCAAACAAAATCTCCAAAATATAAAACCCTTGAATTCACTCAAATCCTATAAGATGCAAGTAGTTTGAGAATGAATGGCATCAAGGGATAATACCGTTGGGAGCATATTAAAGAATGAGAATTGGCATCTATATTTTGAATTGGAATGAGTTAATAAGTGGACAATCTCAACCTTTTAGGAAAGTCTATTTTTCTTTTGCAAGGAAAATTTTTACACTAATTTGTTCATTTTTTCAAAATGTCGATGATCTGGGTTGTCTTACAATGGGGAAAAATTACATGGTTGAAGTTCCTATTGATCAAGTAGAATTATAACTTCTAACACTATTCTTGGTGGATTTGGGGGAGACTTTCTATCCGAAAAGAAGTGGATTCATCTGCTTATTAAGTTATTCTTTTGGATTTATAAGGCAATGTCAAAAGACTTGCACTATTTCCTAAAAAGTGATACCCTTTTGTTCTTAATGGTTATGAACATGTGTTTCTTCCTTGGAGGTCATAGGTTGAATTCAGATAAAATAGAGTATGTACACCTCCCTAGATTAGACAATGGAATCAATGGGCAGAGGGAGTCCCTTGTCCCATAGACATGAGAATCTTATAAAACACCTCCCTAGATTAGGTAGTGAAATAACTAGGCAAAAGGAGTCCCTTCTCCTACAAACATGGGAATCTTATCAGTCAATTTCACGTTGGGATAAACTATAACCTTAAATCAGATTATTATTATAATGAAACAAACAAGTGATGAAACCTAATAGAAATGGTCAAAAATAGAGGATGTTGCGGAAATGTTCTAATTTATGTCTCTTAGTTGATCCTTCTCCACATGTTATGTAGTATCATGGACTATTATCTATGCTCAGTACTCCCAACCTAAGGTTTCAATTTAATGTGTATGGCAAATCTAAATCAATGAACATTGTTTGGTGGTACATTTATTCTATAAAATCAAAGTAGAATTTTTAGGACCCTTGTAGCCAATAATATTGTGTACCTTCATGATTCACCACACAAATTGTAAGTGGTCGGGTAACAATAGATGTGGCAATCTTCAAGTTGCACACGCAAGGTGAAGTTAGAAGTTGGTGGTTGAGTAACCATAGACATGGTTTTCTTTGGGTACCACTAAATGCCTCACAGTTTATCTATGTGTACAAGTTATGAGCATCTCAGTGTAAAGTGCGGTTTATAGTGTGTGTCTGATTATTGTGGAAGAGTTAAGTCATAGTAAATGCTCTAGTGCAAGCCATGTCTCTAAGTGGTTTCTAATTGTTTCATTCAAATTCTATTCATTATGTTTATGAGAGGTATTCTCTCAAAACTTTTCATGACCTCGTGATACTAGTCATAGGCTCATCCTCTTTACAAGTGGATGAACTTTGTGAGAAAACACTGATAGAAATTGGAAGAGGCAACCAAGAATGGAGAATTTTCTACGTGGTAACCATAGAATATTTGACACACTCATTGAATGCATGTAGGTCATTTGTAGGGAGTTCTTCGATCTCCCTCGAGAGGAAAAGGAGGCTAAACCACCTTAACTAAATAACAATGCTTGGAAATATATATGGAAACAATATCTCACCCATATTTGCCTTGCAGCTGACAAATTATAATACATGTTCTTTCTTCCTATGATAAGTTTCAGGGAATAAAACCAAAGCAATAGATATCAAATTGTATGGATAATTGCCCCTGCATAACATACTTTGGTGCCATGTACCCACTACATATTCAAATTACAATGTCAAGGATAATATAATGAGGGAAAATCAAGAATTGAGGTGAAAGTAACAACCCTTGACACATGGACCATGGATAAAATCACAAATCAAATTAAAAATAGAGTGGTACCACATCTACAAATATGGATGGTGGACAAGTCACAAAGGGTCGTCTAACGTGATCAATGGTGAGGGTGTAGAAATAATGCCATCGAAGCACATAAAATCCACAATATAACGTCGTACAACGTAAATGTAAGACAAAACTACTAGTGTATCAAGTTTAATGTAAAATATATATGCAAATTATCCTTATTCTATCATAAGTGTTGTTTTCATTTTGTCCCCATTATCAATTATGTCATGAAATCAACATGATAATCTATTTTTTATTGAATAAACATAACACCTAGTTATAGTGTGTTTAGAATTTTGGTAATGGATTAAATTACGAATGGATCTTAAGGATATTTTGTAGTCTTAATAGTTACTCTAAGGTGTTGTAATATAGGTGTATATGACTTTTATTTCACACACACACAGAGATATGACCCTAAGGGGGGCATATATGGGGTTAAATGTATATGATATGACTCCAAAGGGAGCATATATGGGGTCAAATATATATGTAATGAGGTAAATGTATATGTAATAGAGGTCATCCTAATAAAGGGGCCACATGCAATGTGTGAATAGGTATATAGAGAGAGATCGTGTAGTCATTATTGAGGGACATTTGATTTGGAGGTATAAATGTATTGGGGTATTTGGAGGAGGTTCTCTTATTCTTTTAGGATTTATTGTGTAACTCGTCTCTATTATCTATCTTGGAGTTGTTCTCCAAACTCAAATTTTGTGTACATGGTGTGTACTCTAGTTTCTTATGATATTTTAAGGCTTTGGTTCATAACATTTGGTTTCAGAGCATACAACCCTAGGCTTTTGCTCCTTCAAACAAGTCACCTTGGAATTTTCACTATAACATTTTTTATGGGAAGTTTCAGATAGTGAAAAATTTAAGCACCTAAGGAGACATAATAAAGTACTTTTGGTAAAAATTTCAGGTTTTGGTTCGCTAGAATTTCATAGTTATAGCCTATGGAAATTAGGGATTTTGACTAGTCCTAAAACTAGTCTCAAACATGTGTTCTTGGTTAAAAAAATCATAATTTTTTTCTGGGATATATGAGATAGAAAAAAAATAGGAGCATGAGGAGACATATCATAGACCATGTAATAAAAAAATTAGAAAATTATTCTCTATACTTTTCAAGTTATATGCTGTGGAAGTTAGGGTTTTTTACTAGTCTCAAGAATGTGTTACAGGTAAAACAATTATATCTAATACTAGAAAGATCCAATTTGAGTGCCACTAGTTTCATTAGAAAGAGGATGGACCATAGTTCTTTAGGTCCTAATCTTAGAATCATTTCAAAAAAATTGGACACGTGGCATTCTATACAAGTTTTCTCTTTGGAAAGGGCTAAAAATCAACAAGTTTTGGGAAAGTTACCATAACTTTCACTTGGCACAACAAATTTTGGTCAAACCTATGGCATTGCAAAGAAGACATATTAAAGTACTATAGACAAAAAATTTAAACTTAAAAGAGCCAAAATTTCAAAGATACATCAAGATAAAGGTTAGCCAATGAGACATTCTCCAAATTAGGGTTTTTAAAGGTATGTTAATTTAAAATTATCATGACTTTTGATTGAGATGTCTGATTAAGGTGATTCAAAATCCATTGGAAAGATAAAAAACAGGAGAATATACTAGAACAATGATCATAACTATTTGATATCATTATTGATAATATATTGAGGTTATAATTAGACCTTAATTAAGAATTAGTGGCAATATCTAACTTTAGTGGAGACGAAGATAAAGATGAAATCAATCCCATGGATTGGTTGAATATGATAAAGAAAACTAATTTGAAGCCTTGATTGACAACTCTTTATTTTCATGGTGAAGCATCTAAGTGGTGGAATAGCCTTGATGGGGATACCATATGCTACTCCACATGGGAAAATTTTGAAGAACTCTTCTCAAATAAATGGATCACGGATACAAAAATGGAGGAGATGCATAAAATTCAAGTTGAACTAAAGGAATCAAAAGAATTTTTTTCCAAATTGCAGAAGGATATTGAAGAGCTAAGCAAATATGTTATAAAGAAAGGCAATGAGTTTGTTGAGATGTAATCCCTTAATCATTCACTAAGTGTTAGAATAATAGGTGAGCTCATTTCACCGTAGACAATATAACAGTATTGTCACCCAACTATAGGCACAGAGGCCACCCCTGAGCACCTTAACCTTGACAGAAAGAATAATTATGGAAGCAAACCCTAGAACCAAAAGCCAACCAAGGTAGTGTACCTCTCTCCAAGGCTAATGTAGCAAGCAGAAAGTCCAAACCATAACCAAGTCGAAATTCCAACCATAACCAAAGACCAAATCACCACTACAACAGTTGCAGCTCTCCTCCTGGCATGCACACCACTTGTCCTTATCTAGTTATGAGAGTGAGTGTGAAAAATGAGCTTTAGATCCTTCTTAGTTATAGTCCTCCAAGTGACCTAACTGGGTCGACTTCTACTTCTGGAGGATAATAATTTAATATAAATTATTATCTTGAGTCGAGTTGTCTTCTAAGGTTATTTCCTAACCTTCTATGGTTTCTCTTGCTTCCCGGAATATTCTAGACTCGTGAAAGGTTACATGTAGAGGTTAATACCTCCTGCAGCTACCGTAATATCAACACTCCCTCCTAGCTAGGGAGGTATTAAAGGAAATGTTCTTGAGCACAAACAAACCATTCAATTGGTGGCATCATCATAGCCACATAGGCTGACTCATGATCAAATCACGAGCACCATCATCACTATCCAACTAGATAGTCTCCATGGAATTTAGAACAATGTTGTCCAATAGAACACAACTGTGTCTATTCATAATAGTATACGACTACTATTCAGTGGTACACAACCACTCCTAGTAGCACAAGACTACTAACTAGTGACACATAGTCACTACCAATGGATCAAATCAACCATAATAGTATACAACTATTTTCCAAAGACATACAATCTCCATAAAAATCATATCATCTAATATCAACCTGCATCAACAATGTCATGATACAAACCGAGTCATCTAGGCCATTCTTCCACTCACATTTGTGAGATCTAGAAGAGTGTCTGCCCTTGAAAAATTAAACATCATCCATGGGTTGTCTGGACTATTCTTCCCAAGAATAGAAGAATAATTTTCCTCGATTGCTTAACCTGGACCATTCAACTTAATTGGGCCATTCTTCTGGCACGATTCATAGTACAACCTGGAGAGAATGAGTCTGCCCTAGGGAATGATTGTCCGAACCATTTCCTATGGAAATGACTGTCCTACACCAACCTCCTACATCAGACCATTCTTCGAAACTGGTCACAACTATGAACTTTGAAAGAATGACTGCCCGGAGAGGTGGACCATTCTACTTGACCACTTCTCAGAGTGACTATCAAGGAGAATGACTGTCCTAGACCATCTCCCCACATTGGCCACAAGGGAATCATTGTCTATGGTACATCAACAATCTGTTGGACCATGATTGTTCGTTCTGGACCATTTTTCGAATTGGAAAATGATTTTCCATTAGAAATCTTGGACCACTTTCCGAACTGGAAAGTGACTTCCCAACCTGGACCATTTTCCAAACTAGAAAATGACTATCCATCAATAATATTGGACCACTTTATGGACTGAAAAGTGACTTCCCAACCTGGACCATTTTCCAAACTGGGAAATGTTTGTCCATATATCAATAACATATCAGTGCTCCATCCCAACCTAGGGAGTAATCACTTCCCTTTCCAATAAGAAAGTCATCTCCACGAGTCCARTTGTCCCTTAAGTACGTAAAMTTTTCATCTTGGATAGAGGATTTACCAACATATATGTTATATTCTCATTAGTAGAGATATATTGGAGAATCACTTCTCCCCTCTGGACTTTATCACTGATAAAATAGTAMTTGATCTCAATGTGCTTCGACCTGTCATGGAACACTGGGTTCTCTGATAGCTTCACACATCTTTGGTTATCACAATATATCACGGTCGAATCCAGCACCTCATCAAACAGTCAAGAAACCAACTTACGAAGCTACACTACACCRTACAAACATCACAAGCTGCAAAATACTCTGCTTCTATAGTGTTRAGTGCAACAGACTTATGTTTTCTGCTAGCCCATGATATCGTGGAAAAGCTCAAAATGAAACATATCCAAGAAGCACTTCTTTTKTCATMTACACTCCTTGCTCAATCTGAATCAATAAATTCATGGAGATGTACATCACTGTTTGAGGCATATCTCAAACCATAAGTAATCGTCCCACAAAGATATMTCAAGATATGCCTTGCAGCTATCCAATTCTCTTRTCTAGGTTCCACCTAGAACTGGCTCAACGTGTTCATATCAAAACAAAAGTTTGGCCTAGTATTCACATAATACATCAAGAGGCCAATCAACTATTGGTACATGGATGAGTCTACGAGATCAAAGTCTCTCACTTTCTTCATATCTGTCATCATGGAAGTTTGCCATGGATTTGCAATCCATCATCCCGGACTTTTGAAGAACCATTTCGATACACTTCCTCTGTCATAGGAGGTTTTCACCATGCTTCTATTGTACATGAGAGGCTCTTCACCAGGTTACTTGAATCCATACAAGGTTTTCTTCTATCTGCATACATGGGTCTCTTTATGGTATACCTCAAAACCTTGAGGTTGCTCTACATATGTTTTTTATTCAATTACTCTGTTTGAGAAGAACAATATTTACATCCATCTGATGTAAAATCCAACCTGTGGATACTGCAAGAGATATAATGGCTCAGCTCGAGGTATATCTGGTTACTGGAACAAACTATCATCATAGTCTTCTCCCTCCTTCTAGGAGAACCCTCTAGTTCTGAATCTCGACAATGCTTTCATTCATAAGCCTTTTTCACAATTTCTCATATACATTGTTCTTCATCACAGCTTCCTTCCATTCCTTCTACTTGACTGATTCTAGTAGGTTCAAACCATGATGGTAGTCTTATGATTCTCGATATAATAACTTGCTCAATTTGTTGTTCCGAATTTTCTTTATTTTTTGGAATCTTCATGTTCTTCCTCATGTTTCTCTTCAATGTTGGAGTCCATGGAATCTTCTATATATTATATGCCCTTCCTTTCTGAATGTTCCAACTTCTTCCTTTTGTCATAGGAACATAAATGTAGATGGACAACCAAGTATATTCAAGACTTCTTTTCGAAGAAGACTTCTTCTAGAGTCAAACTAAACATATGTTTCTTATCATGGTTGTTACTTCTAATGAAGAACATGGATAGATACTTCATAATATTCACAAATTCTTCAATGGATCATACCATTGAGGAATATCTCCCTCTTAATCCCAACTTCATGCTTGAATGAGAAATATGCATGCTCTTCTTTTGGAATTATGCAATCATCTCCCTCCATCTGAGAGAGTCCATGCTTTCGTCTACATCCTTCTTGCTTTTTGTAAAGTGTCACACATATATTCTAGTTTCCTTTTGATTACTGACTTATTTCTGGTCGGACTCCTTCCAGGTCTCTTCAATTTTAGTTCTGATTATGGCCCATCTTGCAATTGTTACTTATGTAGTAGCTTCCACAGGAATTGTCACCAAAGGTTGTCAACGTACTTCATCCTTTTTAGATACATTGCTTGACTAGTAGTCATTGTAATGGAAATCCTTATCTTGTTATTCTCCATAGGTATATGACCATATTATCTTCTAAGAAATAGACACACATGATATGTACAAGAACTATGTAAACATGGTATGTGCAAGGACTATGTTACAGAAGAATATTGTTACCATGACCAGTAGAAAAAGTCTACTTCATCCTACTTGACTTTCTTTGAGGGTTCCTTTTCTTTGGCAATTGTTGCTTCATGTGTTTCCTTCATTTTCTTTAACTCAGGACACCAGCTTCTGTAGTGACCATATTTTCAACAGTTGAATCATTGTATTTTTGACATATCCTTTTCTTGATTTGGTTTCTTCCTTGAGCCAAACTTCTTCTTATTCATAAATTTCTTGAACTTTGATGTGTAGGATTGATCATCATCTTTCTTTTGGGATTTCTCTTTTGTGCTAATCCTTGATTATTCTTGTGCACAACAATTCCAAAGTTCTTCAAAAGTGGGATACTTCGTTCTTATGTTCATGCTTGCGGCAAATGCATCCCATGTCTTGGGAAGACCATTAAGTACTATATTTACTAGTTCTTTTTCTGAAATGATTTCCTCAATAGCTTGTAGTTGATCTCTTAACTGAGATATTTTTACAAAGTATGATGTTATGTTATCATCAGTATTCATTTTCATGTCATGGAGCTCATTCTTCAGACTCGTCAATTGTCCAATATTTATGACCGAGAAGAGGTTAGTTAGGGCATCGTACATTTTCTTAGATGAGTCAAGATGAGAAATGTAGGGTTCAAATGGTCCTTTTATAGAGTCTACTACGATGCTCATAGCATTGATGTGATTGTCCTTGAACTTCTCTGTAACTGCGATGTTCTGAGGTTCCTTCTCTTTTCCCACTTCAAACTGTTGTTTCGTCATCTTGCCTTTCATGATATCCAATCTTTATTTGTGGCAAGGATGAGATCAATCCTTGTCTTCCATGCTCTGAAGTTAGAATCCCCTTCTAACTTGTTTTCTGACTTCATAGAGTAAGTCATGATTGTTTTTACTTGGCCAACCTTTAACTTTGACAACAACAAAAAACTCAAACTTGATGCCTTGGTTTATTGAGAGTACTAGAAGGTGTGCTAGGCTAGGGTGCACTAGGTTATCCAGGAATTATGTCAAGTGCTTCACTTAAGGTGCCTCAACACAAGGGTTAGGGTTTCATTGTTGTAGTAAAACTTTGACTGCAACTGCAACTGCAACTAACCAAATCCTCCCAATCTACCTTCTAGTGGTTAGAATGTCTAAAGATAGTGTGGGCCCATAACCTGTTAGAATAATAGGTGTGCTCATTTCACCGTAGACAATATAACAATATGGTCGCCCAACCATAGGCACAGAGGCCACCTCGAGCACCTTAACCTTGATAGAAAGAATAATTATGGAAGCAAACCCTAGAACCAATAGCCAACCAAGGTAGCATACCTCTCTCCAAGGCTAGCGTACCAAGCAGAAATTCCAAACGATAACCAAGCAGAAATTCCAACCATAACCAAAGACCAAGTCACGATTGCAGCATTTGTAGCTCTCCTCCTGTCATGCACACCACTTGTCCTTATGCAGTTATGAGAGTGAGTGTGACAAATGAACTCTAGCACCCACTTATTTATAGTCCTCCAAGTGACCTAACTGGGTCGGCTTCTACTTCTAGAGGATAATAATTTAATATAAATTATTATCTTGAGTCAACCTGTCTTCTAAGTTTATTTCCTAACCTTCTAGGGTTTCTCTTTCTTCTTAGAATATTCTAAACTCGTCAAAGGTTACATGTAGAGATTAATACCTCCTACATTTACTGTAATATCAACAATAAGGAGGTTAAGAACATAAATAAATAAAAGAGTGGTAAAGGAAAGTTGGTAAAGGATGAATCAAGGGAAGGATTGAAAAAGAAAGACAAAGAAATCGAAAGGCTACATAAGCATAATCAAGAACTTATTAATGATGTTAAGAAGATGAAAATGATTTTATAGGAGTTTGAATCAAGGAATACGGATGGAGATATTACCACAAAAATCAAAGCGGATACCATCAAAAAATTTGAAGATTAAATTTCATGAAGGTTGAGGAATCCCTAAATATTGATGAGGTAAAATCGGGAAAGTAATCTAGAGTTGAAGGAGGTAATAATTTGATAGATGGGGTCACATTTCAACTTCAAAAGGATAAAGAAGACAAAATTTAAGAAGGTCTCTAAAATATACTCGAAGAAGTTGAACTCCATCTAGAGGATGTACATGTCAAATATGATGGTGTTATCTCCAAGGATCGAGTGATCAAAGACCAAACAAAGAGGATAGAGGATGCCATTGTCTCTAAAAACAAGACATATGTAATGAGTGTGCAGAATGAAGGAAAACCATCACATGTTAAATCATATCGGCACCCTCATTACCAAGAAAGGTTTCAAAAAAGACAAGAAGATCAATATCAACATTACCAAGGAAGAAGATGGAATAATCAACAATATTCATGGAACGGGGCATTAGAAAACCATTATGTGACAGGATATTATTAGAGACCAACAACTACAACAAATTAGAGAAGTCACAACAACAATACTTGGAATCAAAGGAAATAAAATTATGCAACAGCTAGCCATCGAGGATGAAGACTAAAAAGAATTGAGTTTGGATGGATGCATCATCATCAATGGAAATAAGAAAGTAGGAACATAATAAAATCACATTACTTGATTTCATCACATGTAAAGATATTAACTACAAAGCTTTGATGACAAAACTTTTTGAAGGAGGGTACTATGATATGGCCACGAGGGGGGCATATATGAGGTTAAATGTATAATATATGACCCCAAAGGGGGCATAAATGGGGTAAAATGTATATGTAATAGTGGTCAAAGTAATAAAGGGGCCACATGTGCAACATGTGAATAGTTATATAGAGAGATCATGTAGTCATTATCGAGGGACATACAATTTGGAGGTATAAATGTATTGGGGTATTTGGAGGAGGCTCTCCTATTCTTCAGGAGTTATTTGTCGAAATTAGCTCAGAAACATGATATAACATTCATTGATTTCAACCTCCTATTAAGCTTCAACAATAAAGCAAAAAAACCCCAATATAGAATTGTGCTTAATGAGAAAAAATACTAATGTCATATATCTGATACTAAAAACCAACAACAAAAAATAACTAAATAGTAGACAGATTCATACATTTGGCACATAAAAATATGGGCTATGTTACAGGAAGAAACCACAAGAAGAATGATAGTTTAAGGATATTTTATTAATGAGCTTCTAGAGAAAATATTGAGTTAGAACAACAGCGAAACAAACAGCTTTAAACACAACAATTTAGCTCCACAAATCAACACATAAACTCCTTGAGATTCGTGCCAAACCCAACTACCCGATTTTTGTGGATTGTATAGTCATGTATAGTAGAAATGCAGCTATATGGTCCTCAAAAAATGTGCCCAGATTAACCAAAAACGCACAGTACTCAACTGCACATATTCCCACAATTGAAACACCTCAAAATTTGTCCCAGACTCAATTGAACTTGCTGCCTCGAATTTAGTGCATTTTCTCAGCTATATGAACAACCATTAATGTTGTACGGACTCCTCATTTGGTTGTTGTACGCACTGGTGTAGAATGTTGATTTGTTTCTCCTTGGAGTGCATGTATATCCCTCTCATAGGGATGCATGCCAACTCCCTCTTGTTGTTGCTCTCTTTCTCTAAGCTCAAAAAATTATCTTGGGAAATGTGACTCTTCACCTCTCACTCCTTTCTCCTCAAAGTGTGCACCATTTTCTCCCTCAAGTACTGCCTTTATGCAATTTTAATGTGCAACTCCTCTAACCCTTGGTCTCCCTTAAGTGATTCTTTACTTTCCCTTGAGATCAACGGTCACGACTTAATCATCCGTTGAGGTCACTTAAGTCACTAAAGTGACCCATAACATCATAAAGTCACTTTTACACTTTAAAATTAAAAGACCCAACTTCATAAAATCACTTTATAAAGTTACTTTATAAAAACACATTATAAAGTCACTAGGGAGAAAATGTGCTTGATCACTTCCGCATGTTGGACGTCGCCAATGCAAAAGTACCTCCGAGCTACCAAATCTAACACTCCCTCTTAGCGAGAGAGTTACTTCCGGTATTACCACCATAATCTGTCTCCAAATCCATCATCCCATTTGATGTCGTAGTTTCTCCCTATGTACTAGAAGCCTTTGCTCCCTCTAAACAGGAAGCCATTACTCCCACTGCACTGGAAGCCTCTGCTACTACCTTTGTTGATCTATGAACTAAATACATGCTCCTAGGATACTTCACACTCTCTTGATCATCCATCTGTGTTGACTCATGTTTGTTGAGTCCTCTAAGAGTCCTAGAAGAGGACTAAGTCCTCGGTATCAAATGTCTCTCCCGTGCAACCTGCCCACTCTCCGACACAGAATATGAATCCATAAATCCACTGGACCCAACCGCAGGTTGTCCCAACAAGATTTATAGCAAACCCTCCCTAATGCCAAGCCTTATTGTTGCATCTCGGGTATCTACTCCCTTTGAACATATGAGTACTTGTCCATCGTCGAACATAACTGCATACCTCATGTCCCCGGAGCTAATAAAGGGTAGATTTACCTTTAACTCTGGGACATGCGACAACTTTGCCACCTTCAGAGAACCTCTTGACTCTAGTTGGAAATCCACAATTCCAACCCCCCTTCACTGCATGCCTAGTCTCGACCCCACTATCCACATGCATGTCGGAGTCTGTCTCTAACACACTAAGGAACATTCACCTCATTCCCATCATATGGTTAGATGCACTTCATGTCCTGTGAGGTGGCCCAATCACTGGACTTCTTCTTCCCCTTACTCTTTCCTGCAAGAGAAAGATTTGGTTCCTCTCTGCAGCAAAATAGACCCTAGCCCAAGATCTATCCTTTGATCTTCCTGGCTATTATATTCACTTGTTGCCTCCTACTGGAAACCTTTTTCTAGAAACCCTCACGACAAGAATATTTTTCCCTTCCCTTCTTCCAGTAAAATTCCCCAACAAGTCACTACTATTCCAAGTGCCAAACTATCCACTGAACTTCAGAGTACCAACTATGATACCATGTTGAAACTAGCTCAGAAACTCTATACAACATTCATTGATTTCAACCTCCTATTAAGCTTCAACAATAAAGCATAAAAACCCAATATAGAACTAATTGTGCTTAATGAGCAGAAATACTAATGTCATATATCTGATACTAAAAACCAGCAATGGAAAATAAATGAACAATAGACAGATTCATACATTTGTCACATAAAAATCAAGGCTATGCTACAGGAAGAAACCACGAGAATAATGATGTTTTAAGGAGATTTTATTAATGAGCTTCTAAAGAAAATATTGAGTTACAACAACAACAAAACAAACAACTTTAAACACAACAACTTATCTCCACAAATCAACACATAAACTCCTTGAGAATCGTGCCAAACCCAACTACCTAAATATTTGTGCATTGTACGGTAATGTAAAAATAGAAATGCAGTTGTACAGTCGTAAAAAAATGTGCCCAAATTAACCAGAAACGCACAATACTCAGCTAGATGGATTCCCGCAATTGGAACACCTCAAAACTCGTGCCAAACTCAATTGAACTTGTTGCCTCCAATTTAGTACATTTTCTCAGCTATATGGACAACCATTAATGTTGTACAGACTCTTCATTTGGTTGTTGTATGGACTGGTGTAGAATTTTCAGTTGTTTCTCCTTGGAGTGCATGCTTATCCCTCTCTTAGGGATGCATGCCAACTCCCTCTTGTTGTTGCTCTCTTTCTCTAAGCTCAAAAACTTCTCTTGGGAAATGTGACTCTTCACCTCCCACTCCTTTCTCCTTAAAGTGTGAACCCTCTTCTCCCTCAAGTGTTGCCTTTATGCAATTTTAATGTGTAACTGATCCAGGTGGATATTGGTGTCCACCCACCTGTTCCAAATTCCAACTAGCTCATCTTAACAGTTTTTAGTTCAGTGTGTTTCTCTGTAATGGGGACATTTCTTTGTAATTGTGGGCTCTACACTTACAGGGTTGTCTTGAATCCCTACATAGCATCTATGTGGATATTGGAGGTCGCCCAGCTGTTCCAAGTGGCTTATTTTGGAAGTTTTCATGTCAATACATCTTTTTGTACTCCCATGGCCATTTTGGGGCTCTAAACAGTGTTTTCTTGGCTTGCCATAGTCAAACTATAGACAGAGTCAAAGTTTGACAGCATAATGCATAGTTCTTGAAAAGACCTTTCTAATGAGCTATCACACGCCTAAAACTGAGATCGTATGCAAAAGTTACGACCCCGAGAAGTTAATGTACTAACTTACCCCAACGGAGCTCACATGACTTTTGGCACTTAATCTCCCCGGGTTAGGTTTTTGGATGTCTAGGGTTTTGGCATTCATGTTTATCATAAAAAGGCCTTCATAGCCTCATTGTAATCATCTTCTTGCGAAGGAGCGTAGCCGTCACATCTCTTCTCAAAGATAAAGCTGCCACCATTCTAGCGAGTCTTGCACTCTGTATTTTTACAGTCTCTGTACATTTCTTTCATTAATAGAAATCATGTATTGATATACTTCTTTGTTTTTGGCAATTTTTATGTGTATTTCATTGTAATATCTTTGCTTTCTTTTCGTTCTGAAAATAATCTGGATCAATCACTCCTCTAACCCTTGGTATCCCTTGAGTGACTCTTCACTTTCCCTTGAGATCAACGACCATGACTTAATCATTCGTTGAGGTCACTTAAGTCACTAAAGTGACCCATAACATCATAAAATCACTTTTACACTTTAAAATTAAAAGACCCAACTTTATAAAATCACTTTATAAAGTTACTTTATAAAAACACATTATAAAGTCACTAGGGAGAAAATGTTCTCGGTCACTTCCGCATGTTGGGCGTTGCCAATGCAGAAGTACCTTCGAGCTACCAAATCTAAAATTATTATGTAAATCATCTCTATTATCTATCTTTGAGGTACTTGAAGATAGATAATAGAGTAACTCCTTGAAGAATAGGAGAACCTCCTCCAAATACCCTAATACATTTATACCTCCAAATCGCCCGTCGATACTCAAAGATAGATAATAGAGATGTGCTACACAATAACTCCTTGAAGAATAGGAGAACCTCCTCCAAATACCCCAATACATTTATACCTCCAAATCGCATATCCCTCGATAATGACTACATGATCTCTATATATAATTATTCACACATTTCATGTGTGACCTCTTTATTAGGTCGACCACTATTACTTATACATTTACTCAATTACATATGCATTTAACCCCATATATGCCCCCTTTGTGGTCATATCATATACATTTAACCCCATGTATGCCCCCCACACACTGACACAAAATGTCCCACGTAAGAGGAAGGGAAAGCCAATAAAGCAAGTATACTCAACCCATGACCAATCGATCATTGTATTAGTATGAGACACCACTCCCTTATGGCTATACCCACTTGACATAAGCTTTCTTCAACATGTGAAAATCCATGGATATGCTTATACCATTTAATTTATTATTTTGGATTATGATGGGCTAATCTAGAAAAAATGGTTCCTAATTAGCTAATGGATTTTTTTAATAATGATCAAAGGAGAGATCATAAGTACATCCATAGTAGAAACCATTCTAATGATTGAATTCCAATGTTTGGTATGTTTTTCAAACTATAAATTGTCAACAATTATGCCATAATGATTGTCTACAAAAGCATCCTAAGTGGTGCCCAAAAGAATATCCAAGTAAATGTCCACATTAATGTCATAATATGATCATAATTCTCAATAACTAATGTATCCCAATAAATGTCCTTGAGTGAGTCCTAATTAATGTCCAAATAATGTTTAAGAAAATATCGCAATGGTACCTAATTTTATGTCCAATTTGGGTAACTATTTGTGACTCAATTATGTTTAAGTTGCTTTCTTAGAAGTGATTTTGCTTTATTCAAGGGGCAACAAGAGCGAGCAGGGTCATTCATGATCTTGAGGGAAAAAAGAAGGCACAATTCACATGAGGATTTGGTATTACCAACAACAATGAGGTTGAAGAAATCTAAGACGTCCACCAAGGCATCGAAATTTTAAAAGCCAAAAAAATTAAGAATCTGATAGTAGTGAGAGACTCCTGGATAATCATACAACCTATTGCCACAAATATCATTCCAAAATATATTAATCTAGAAATATTGATTTAGAGAATGTTGAATTTGGCCCCAGAACTTAGAAATATTACCTTCTTGCAAGTACTAAGAAATCAAAACAAAAATGCAGATGTCAAGGCCAATTAAGGCATCTGCTTGAATGAGGGAATTATAGACTTTGGTGATGGATCTACTCAAACAATTATCCTACCATGAATAATTACATTCAAAAGTGATGCGGCCCCCCTTCCCTCCTGGGGATCTGCGACCTCCCAGTCTAGGATCTTTCTCTCTTCTGAGTCGAATCAACTCTTCGGGCTCCTGGTTGAACCCAAAACAATTATACACAAGTCCCTTTTCTTCCTAAGGCGCAGGTCTTGTGATACCCATGACCTTTGTCTCTGCGCTTTGGGCGCTCTTCAATTTACGGGCGCTAGCTCCTTTTCACTAGCCCCTTCCTACATACACCCTTGGGCTATGACCTTGTGCAAACACGTGATTGCGGGCACGGGCAAGAGTGTTTTTAAACCAACCCGCTTTTCACCCCGCAATTCACCTCCAGCTGCCATGTATCCCTTCATCGAAATAGTGGTTGAAATTGTGACCCGCTCAAGAAATATTATCTTCCGAGCTTGTCCTGCGCCCACAATTCTTCTCCATCGTCGATCTTCAACCTCTCAGTGCTACTTCTCAATCAATGATTGTTATCGAATCTTACCTATCTCTGGCCAACTGTCCAATCAGCGACCTCTTCTCCCTTCACGCACGATCTCAGACCTTTGTGATCTTTCACCACGTAACTCCCCTCTAAATCAATGGTTGTCGTTGATTCTGACTTTCTGACCTTCAGGAGTTTTGACTCTCAAACTTTCACTTCCTCCGTATGGAAATCCTTCGAAGTGGAAGATTTGTTGCCACCTGTCTCCCTGAACCTATGGCCAGGATTTCCTAAGTGAATCCGGCCTTCGGGGATCTCAATTCTCAAATTCTCGCCCTTGTTGACTGGGTATCTCCCAAAGTGGAAGATCTGCTGACACATATCCTCCCAGATCAACGGTCGTGCTCTGGCTTCGGGACTTTGACCTCCTCAACCAGATCAATGGTCCTATGACTCCTTCCTCAATCAACGACCAAGATTTTCTCTCGGTCCTCGGACCTTTTCTCCTCTGCTTTCTTCCAGAGTTCTGGATCTGGCGCCACATGTCCTCCTTCGCATCGACGGCTCTCGTCATTTTCAGGACTTCGGCATTCTCAAATCTCAACAGCCACAAATCTCCGAAGTGAAATCTCCCGGAGTGTTGGATCTTCTGACACCAGTCCTCTCTTGATCCAACGGTTTTTCAATGGTTATCTAACAGAGTTAATCTCCATCCTCCACGTGTCCTTTCATAGATCAATGATCCACATTCTTTCCTTTAGGATCAACGGCCCTGAATTCTTCAGGCTTCAGCGCTTCGGGATATTCCGAAACATGACTTCTCAGAAACCTCGGAGTATGATCCTCTAAATTTCATGATCTGGTGACCCCTGTCTTCTTCCAGATCGATGGCTATCATTCGCTTCGGTTGTTCGGGCTTCGACAATGTCAAACCTTTCTCCTTCGTGTTCTCTCGTAGTGACTTCTCCCGGAATTTACGATCTTTCACCACACATCCCCTTTATGGATCTGATGGCTCATATTCTCTTCAGGCATTCGCGATTCGACAATTTCAATTCTCAAACTGAAACCCCAATGTAAATTTCCCCCGAGCACGCGATCTGGTGACAAGTGTCCCTCTACATATCGACGACTCTCGGCTCTTCGGGCTTCGGATATTTCAACCTTTTGTGTGCTCATTCCTCCTGGAGCGTCTTCACCTGAAATGGATGGATTGTCACCACGCACCCTTCCCGATGATAGACGGTCCCAAATGACTTCGAGACTTCGAGACTTTTGTGAGTCTGCTCTTCTTTGTGTGCACAGTGTTAAGGCTCGTGCACCTCCATCTGGATCCAACGATTGTTGATCCTCTGCGCTTTGATACAACGGATGGGATCTGTTCTTCTCCTCTGCGCTTCTTTTGTTCATTGGACGTTGATTTAACAAACCAAGCTCCTCCCCACAACCAAATCTGATGGTTGTTGTCGCTCCTCCTCCTGAGCTTTCAACTTCTTCTATCTTTTGAATATTTAGTCTGCATTCAAAGGTTTCGGCCTTTGAACTTTCTCTTGCGAAACCAATTATCCTGGGTCTCTCTTACGCTTTTGAAAGCGTTATCTCTTCTGAGCTTTTGAACTTAGAATAAGTCTATCTCATATGCACTTCTTGCGTTTCGGGGATTTCATCAAACTCAGATCCGAAGGATTTCTTGAAAAGAAATTCTTCTCACCCTCCTGACATTCTCCTTGCTCGATGCACACCTTGTAGAGCTCTTCCTTACAGAGTGTTCAGTAACTCTGTCTCTCTGTGTCTTCTTTGCACAGATTCCTCCTCTAAGGTATTTAGTAACCTTGAGGTTCCTCCTTGAGTTCTTATCACTCTGGTGCGCCCTCCTAGCATGTTCTTTCCTAACTTCGTTGAGTTTAGATGTGCATTCCTTGCGCTGGCTACAGAACCTCAAACATTATGTTGTGCACATCTTGCACAGCCTAAAGAACACAGAATGATACTTCAAACTCAAACAAATATAAATAAATTTATCTTCCAACTGCAGATGAAACCTATCATACATCTACAACACATTAACACATAGATAACATTCACAGAATACAGATAACTCATAAACACGTCGTGTGCAAGAAAAACTGCTTTTCTTCGTATTAAGATGAATGTCAGTTTACAAATGTGTACATATACTGGACTATGATAGAGTCTCAGTTCTTTCTCCTCTTCTAACTATGTCCTGAGTTATGCTTCTTCTAAGACCTCTCTACACGAGATCTCTCTCTCAAGTCTCCTAACTCTCATCATGAAATCTGATGCCGGATCTCCTTACAAAAGAGGGCTCTATGATCTCGTCCTCTCTCACCTAACCTCATCTATTACATTGAAGTTTTCATAAATGGCCATCTAGTCTGAATTAAACCTAGAGCCATTAACCTGTCAGCCATTAAAGGTGACCTTATCTTCTGTCTGTTAAGAGATATGGCTTGGTTTTCACTCAAGTTTACAACATGAATCCGTATAGAATTATATTTCAAATTTAAAAATGGGAGGATTAATGCCTCTCCCTCTTTGAAATGTGTGTTGATGTGCTAGAATGTTGGCACATTGTTGAGGTGGAGCGATGCTCCTGCATAAAAAAGGCAATGATGTGCATGGTTTACAAATGGCGTACCATGCAAAGTGGAGATACAATGGGATTCAATCCCGCAATATATTTATTTAGTATTAGTGATGTTCTCTCCTTTAAACATTGAGTCTATCCTTCCATCAATTGAATGTGGGTCTTTAGTCAAAATTTATGGTGGTAGCAATGAGATGGGAGGCAATCGGCCCTCCTAGTATACAAGCCATTGCTTCTCTAGAATGCATGAGTACAAGAACTGAATCATCTAATTTTTGTATCAGCGAAGTTGTTTGGAGGTTAGAAGCACAATGGTTTGGCTCTCTTAGAGAAAAGTGTTGTGGGATTCGGTAGCTCTTAAGGGTGTCCCTTATCTTCGTGAATCCTCTAGCCATATGACACATCCTCATTGTTTGTATATACTTAATGAATCAACCCACATTAAAAGAGGTATCAGGTAGTGTGGGAGAGAGGTAGAGGAGGCAAAATGGACAATTTGGTTTTCCTCAATCAAAAGGTAATAATTGGAAGAGGATTCAAAATAATAGATAAAAAACATAGCACAGGGAAAAATACGGGACTATGGTGGAAATTAAGGTCTTCATGCATTCATCTCAACAATAACATTATGAATTGGATCAATCCTTTTAGTCGTCGAGTTCCAAAGTTGACATAATTATGAAATATCTCAATGTTCTTGTGGATAAGGACATATTTAATTATCAAGAGGTGGAAGAAAGCCAATGATGGGCACAATAGAAGCAACCATTATCCCTCCTTGCAAGAAACTAAAAGTGGAAGTTGATGACAAAGGATTTCTCTCCATTGAGAAGAAGCTGGTAGAAGGTACCCCTTGAGGGTTGAATTTTTAAATTATTGTTTAAAAGTAGCATATTTTTGTCATTTTGTAGTACTTCTGCAATATTTTATCTAGCAATATCCATGCCAATTCGAAAATAGTAGACATAAAATAAGGTGGGGAGTTGAGGGAAAATGGAAATTAGATATATTTTGTGTAATGGCTTCAAATAAAACTTCTTAAAATTTGTCCCCATACATAGTTGAGGAATGCGCTAGGAACCCAGTAAAATAGGCGAATAATGCATCAATTATCAGGAAAGATGTGAACTCAACTTTCCAATTGGTTGGTCACTGGTTGATTTGGAAGGTGAGTAGAGGGGATAAAGTTCATATTGGGATTGATCCCTGGATAGGAAGTATAGGTCTTCATAGATTAACCCCAAGGGTGATACATGAGTTAAGAAACAAAGGGATCTTTTCACTAAGACAAACTGTGAACTAGGAGAGTATAAATTGGCAACAAAAATGGCTCACTTGGGAGGGGATAGGTTTGGGAGAAGACACAATGAAAGCATAGAAATAATACACAAATGCTTTGAAAGATAACGATGAAAAAACAGGGAAGAAGATGACAAACTGTTACGATCTCTTAATCCTATAGGAAATTATGTGCCCAAACTAGGATATAGAGCCCTTGTCGAGGAAGGCTTAGAGGGACAACTAGTTTGATGGTGGAAAATCATCTGGAAGTTGTCACACACCCAACCCATTGGAGGAACATCTAAGGGATGGGGCGTCGAAGTTTCGATTTTCCTTGGTTCATTTCCAGTCCCTTACTAAGAAAAACCATCTTCTTCTGCTCAATCAAAGTTTACATCTCCCACTACGTGTTTAAACCAGCTAGCGGGGTCCTCCTCATGACCTCGGGCTGGAAACCGGGACATAAAAGTCTGTTCAGTGAAGGTTTTGGGACTTTAAAACTCCAGGACTACGAGAGTTCCAACGGTGTTGCATGACGTTCCTCCCAAAGGTCGAATTCTGGGATCTCCGAACAGTGGAGGGAATCAACGGTCCACAACATTCGTCGAGATCCTATGGTTAAAAAGGGGGGCTTTGGGCTTCGGAGCTATTTCCAACTCCACCACGCGAGATCCCCGGAGTGCCAAACTAGTGAAGTTACGAAGGGCCTCGATATTTCTCCCCGTGGCCTTGGCCATTCGACGATCAATGATCGACATTCTATGTTGAATGCTGGCGTTCGACGATTGACATTGAACGTTCGACATTTGGCGATCGACGTTGAATGTCTATCCACTATACTACACCCCAAATCTCTCAAACTCTCGAAGTCTTGCACACATCACCAATCACGTTGGCTGGGTGGGCACGAACTAGAAGATGACACGCGTCGAGGGCTAGGGGTGACACGTGACCTCATTAGGGGATGACACAAGTCATGCTCTAATAGACATAAGGGGTTTGTGAATCATCCATATTTGGGTGACACGTGGCACGCGTAATCTAGGTCCACGTCACCTTGAATGACGTCGGGATGTCACGTGATCTAAGACTGATAGTTGCCTAGCCCTTTGATCTCACAGTCAATAAGAGTCCACGTAGATCAATAGATCTATGACTCCCATTACTTCATGTCTCCAGACTTCGGAGCTTACCAAATCCTCACATCGTAATTCCCCTGAAGAGCCAAGTCTTTGAACTCTCAGATCTAGCGCCACGTGTACCTAGCATTCACGGCTAGGATTTACTCTGGCTTACAGAGCTCTAGGGAAACTCGTGCGTCCCTATACCCCTGAATACTAGAACTTTCAGATAATCATTGATCTGTGGAGACACATCCCTCTATTATCAATGGTCTGTATTACTTCACGACTCCAACATTCGGGAGTTTCGGCGCTAGACCACTCCTATTCTCCCGAAGTGGAACTTCATCGAAGCACTTAACGCTACCCTTCCTAAGTTCGATCTAACGGCTGAGGGGGATCTCCATTGGATCCCCAGATCGATGACCCTCATCAATTCGCGACTACGGCATTCGGCTATTTTTTAGGGGTTGTGGAGTCATAAGTCTCGAAGTCCCGAAGCCAAAGTAGCTTTGCTCCTTTCAGGTTTAGCGAGGGGTTCCCAACCCTGGGTCATATAGGATCGTATTTGGATTTTGGGCTACACTCAGCTCTTAGTCGAGACTTGATTAAGGCCACAGGTATGAGCCCTCGATCACATGGGTGAAAGGTTTGAAGGAGCGTCCTTCTCCCACAGAGTTGAACTTGACATTCCTGCTAAGGTAAACTAAAGAGGTCGGCGGGACTTAGAAGTTTCAGTTAACTCTCCTGACTCTCCTGCGGATTCACATTCCATAACTCTCTAGCAGCTAAACTGAGATAAATCGAAAACCATGTAAATAGAGTAGTTTACAGAAGCAAATGAGCATTTCTAATAACTTTTCAAACATTGCAAGACTTAACCATAAACACAGACATTCAATCATCGCGTCCAATATATATTACACAGAGTATGATAATACTTATCAAAATTGGAGAATGTGAAGCAATTGTTGAAAGGGGTGCATGTTTCCTCCCAACCATAGGCACAACCACTCCTGACGGATTTACCATTGGCCACCTCTGAGTTAGACCATGATGCTCTAAGAGAGATTCTTTCTCCTTGCTCCATGACAGTCAGGGACAAAGGTTACTCTCCTCCTCCCACAAAAAACTGGCAATTGGTTTTCTCAACTCCAAGCAAGGAGGTATGCACGAGTACTTCCTTAGTCACTCTCAGCCTCGTTTATCATCCTGTAGCAAAGCCCTGCACGTGGCTTCTTACATCCAAAACATACTTCTTTAATAAAGAAACATGGAAAACATTGTGTGCCTTCATTGTGGGAGGAAGTGCTAGCCAATAGGCTACTAGTCCCACTCTATCCAAAACTTAAAAGGGTTCACAATACCGAGGTGCCAGCTTGGCACAAGCTCCCATCCTCAAAGAGCTTTTTCTGGGTCTAACTCGGAGATACAAATGATCACCAACTTTGAACTCTCTATGAGTCTTTTTTATGTTTGCTTAGCTCTTTTGTCTATCCTGGGCTATCTTTAGATTCTATCCCATCTGAATTACTTGTTGCTCCATTTCCTTTAGCATATCTGGCCTAATTGTAACTCTGTCTACTAGGTTGTTCCAGTTGATTGCAATGTTGCATTGTCTTCCATAGAGGGCCTCAAAAGGGCTCATTTTTAATGACTCTTGATAGCCATTGTTGTCAACAAATTCTACTAGATTACTCTCCTCCTCCCACAAAAAATTGGCAATCGGTTTTCTCAACTCCAAGCAAGGAGGTCTGCACGAGTACTTCCTCAGTCACTCTCAGCCTCATTTATCATCCTGTAGCAAAGCCCTGCACGTGGCTTCTTACATCCAAAACATACTTCTTTAATAAAGAAACATGGAAAACATTGTGTGCCTTCATTGTGGGAGGAAGTGCTAGCCAATAGGATACTAGTCCCACTCTATCCAAAACTTAAAAGGGTTCACAATACCGAGGTGCCAGCTTGGCACAAGCTCCCATCCTCAAAGATATTTTTCTGGGTCTAACTCGGAGATACAAATGATCACCTACTTTGAACTCTCTAGGAGACTTTTTTATGTTTGCATAGCTCTTTTGTCTATCCTGGGCTATCTTTAGATTCTATCCCATCTGAATTACTTGTTGCTCCATTTCCTTTAGCATATCTGGTCTGCTTGTAACTCTGTCTACTAGGTTGTTCCAGTTGATTGCAATGTTGCATTGTCTTCCACAGAGGGCTTCAAAAGGGCTCATTTTTAATGACTCTTGATAGCCATTGTTGTAAACAAATTCTACTAGTGATAGGTAGTCCTCCCACTTCTTGGGTTGATGCATTACATGCATCCTCAACATGTCTTCTAACACTTGGTTTACCCTCTCTGTCTGCCCATCATTTTGAGCATGATAGGATGTACTAAAGATCAATTTTGTTTCAAAACCAGCAAACAGAGATTTCCAAAAGTTTGAAGTAAATCTTGTATCTTTGTTGGATATAATTTCCTTAGGCATGCCATGCAGTCTAATTATCTCTTTCATTAAATTGCTGGAAATATCTATTTCCTTGCAAGTTGACTTGACGGGTATGAAGTGAGCAACCTTGCTCAGTGTGTCCACAACTACCATGATGGTATCGTTCTATTTGGTTGATCTTGGTAATCATGTGATGAAATCCATGGAGATTGTTTCCCATTTCCGTTCAGGAATTGGTAGGGGCTGCAACAACCCTGATGGGTGTTGGTGCTCTACCTTGACTCGCTGACATTCAAGACACTTAGCTAAGTAATCAACTATGTCCTTTTTTAGTCTGGGCCAATAAAATAGTTTCCTAGAGGTCGTGATCATTTTCTGATAACTAGGATGACAAGTATATGGTCTTTTGTGTAGTTCATCCATTATGAACCTCTTCAAGTCATCACAATTTGTAATATACAATCTGCCCTTGTAAGTCAGCAGGCCATCATTAAGCATCTGATAACCTTCATACTTCAGCCCAGTGGGCTCTTGCTTTAGGCATGATGTCACGGTCTTGAAAAATGCATTTGTTTCTTATGCACCTTTGACTCTCTCTTTGATGTTTGATTCATTGGCGCTTACAGCTGCCAAGTGAACCACTTTCATACGTCTACTAAGGGCATGGACCACCCTATTCTCCTTTCCTTTCATATATTTGATTTCAAATTTGAACTCACTAAGGAGAGCCATCCACCTAGCTTGTCTCACATTGAATTTTGGTTGGTCAAACAAATACCTCAACCCACTATGGTTTGTCATCAGTACAAATCTTCTACCTAAGAGGTAATGCCTCCACATTTTTAAAGCATGCACTATGGTAGCCAGTTCCATATCGTGGGTCACATAATCGACTTCATGCTCATTCAAATTTCTAGATTCATAGAAAATCACATGTCCTTCTTTCATAAGGACTCCTTCAAGCCCTTCCTTGTCGACATTTGTACACACAACGAAGTCCTTGTTTGGATCTGCAATCTTTAGTACATGCGCATTGGTTAGAAGGCATTTCATCTCTTGTAATATTTCTTCACATTCTAATGTCTAAATGAATTTAACCCCCTTCTTCTGAAGGGAAGTTATTGGGAAACCAATCTTGGAGAATCCTTTTATGAACCTCCTATAGTATCATGCTAGGCCC
>ML784975.1:486330-498452 GCA_009831015.1 Picea engelmannii | reverse complement strand
TCGTTGAGCAAGGAGAAAGAATATCTCTTAGAGCATTAAGGTATAGCTCGGGGGTGGCTAATGGTAAATCCATCAGGATTGGTTGTGCCTATGGTTGGGTGGAAACTGTAAGGTAGCTACTTTCAACAATCGCTTCACGTTTTCCAGCTCTGATAATTATTTTCAGACTCTGTGTAATACAATGGATGCAATGATTGAATGGCTGTGTTTATGGTTAAGTTTTATAGTGTTTAAAAAGTTATTAAAATTTATCATTTGCTTCTGTAAACTGCTATATTTACATGGCCTTAGATTTACCTCAGTCTAACCGCTAGAGAGTTATGGGATGTGAGTCTGCAGGAGAGTTGGGGTAGGATTAACTGAAACGTCTAAGTCCTACCTACCTTTTGAGTATACCTTAGCGGGAATGTCAAGTTCAACTTTGTGGAAGAAGGGTGTTTCCTTCAGACCTTTCACTCGTGTGACCGAGGGCTCATACCCATGGCCTTAATCAAGTCTTGGCTAAAAGTTGAGTGTAGCCCCTAAACCTCGATATGATTCCATATGACCCAGGGTTGGAAACCCCTCGTTAAGCCCAAAAGGAGTGAAGTTACTTTGGCTTCGAGACTTCGGGACTTCTGACTTCCCAATCCTTGAAATTAGTTGAAGGTCAGAGTCATGAATTGATGAGGGTCATGGATCTAGGAATCCAACGGAGATCTCTCTCAATCGTTAGATCGGACTTAGGGAAGGGGTAGCGCTAAGTACTTCAACAAAGTTCCATTCGGGAAAATAGGGGTGGTCTAGTGCTAAAACTCTCGAATGTCGAAGTTGTGAAGTTAATACGGACAGTTGAAAATAGAAGGACACGTGTCCATAGATCAATGGATATCTGGAAGTTCAAGTATTCGACGGTATCATTGTGTAGACATAAGGACGTGTGAGTATCCCTGAAGCTCTACAAGCCAAAGTAAATCCTGGTCGTGAACGCTAGGTGCACGTGGCGATAGATCGGGCATGGTTTAGAGATTCAGAACTATGGAGAGGAAGCGGGAAGATATACGTCATGTTAGAACTCTGTAAATTGCCCAAGGTTGTGGAGGCAGTCACAGAGGTAACATCAAAACCACTTTGAGTCAAGGATCTATCCCTCCAAGACTCAAAGAGAGATATCTCTGTATGATTTAGCTTTATTTGGGTTGGATATTAGGCTAGTTATAATAGATTTAGGTTTGGTTTTAAATGTTTGGTTGGAACAACACGAGAAAGCCATTGGGCAATGGAGTCAAAGAGGCTGAGGTGATCAATTTGCAGAAATATCAATCTAAAGTGAAACAGGGCAAGGTAGACATACTACTGGATCCAGTAAATTTGAATGAAGTGAAATAGAAGAAAAAAGAAAGGATCAATTTAGCAACAGAGCAATCAAGAATTATGCCACTAAATATCAGAAGAAAACATTTATATTATACCCAGTAAGAATCAGAGTGTATCTTTCAACAAATTATGTTCTTAAAACTTCTGTAAGATAATAAGGAAAGAAAAAACATATGGAAACAGAGAAAACAAATTATAGAAGAAACACTCCACCAATAGCTATGGCACATGAATCCTGAAACAACTGATCTTGTATCCCTGCAAATTTGAAAGAAAAGAGGTTCTGTGAGCTCATTACAATAATGGGAAAATATTCCTTCAACAGGTTCCAACCCCTCTCATTACAAAAACACTCTCTTTTATAATAAAACAATAGCTCTACTATCTTTGATTTGTTGGCAAGTCAACTCTAACAAAATCATAACAAATAATTCTAAAAATAGTAAAACTGTTAAAAAACTTGAATTGCTCAAAATTGTTGGAGTCGAATGCTCTCTTCAAATTTTGCACTTGTGCTCAAATCTGGACTTGACCTTTTAACTGCTTAACTCATGCCTTGAAATGTTGGATGGTTGACTGGACATGTGGATCTCCAATACTAATATGATGTCTTAGATATGCATTTGATTTAATATTTGACCTGCTGAGAATGTTCTACCACCCGTGCCTTTAGCTACCCTATTATTATGGATCTAATCCATAAAATCAGAGATTTGATCTTTTGTTACTAACACTCTGCCACCAAATTTGGAATTTGACATGCTGATTTGGAAAACCTTGGGATTGTTGGATTGTTCCCTTGACACCTGTAAATCAACAAACCTTGAAACTAAAGAGTTTGAAGTCAAACTCCCTCCATTGTTGCCTTGTAACTCGAATGCTAAAAATAAAACCCTCGAAATCTGGAATAATGAAATGATCATTTGCCACTTGTGGTTGGAAAAGTATGATGCTCTGCCACATATGTTCCTTGATGATTCATTCCTAAACATTTCCAGCAGGGCATTGTTCCACCAAAACTGCAGGAAGCCCATCTCCATATGATATAAAAAAACCCTTCAATGTTTGCAAGTTTTCTTCAATCACATTAGCATTAGATTAGAAAAATGCTCGGGAGAAGGACTTCCATCCAACATCACTCGGAGAAATCCATTCAGAAAAGCTTGCAAAAGGCCCATGACAATTTGATCTCTTATCAGAGGGACTGCCTCTTGTGTATTTGACTATAAAATAGGACCAATAGCCAAAGATGGACAAATGGAAATGAGATCAAAACCACTTTCCTCTAAATTAATGCCAAGCATTCTGCTCTGAAACTGTTTTTTCCATGCAATACCAATTTTGGGTTACTTTACAATATTAAGGATCTAACCAACATCTTTCAGATATCCTTTGCAACCTGGAATAGAACAAATGGTATCAAACAATGACAAAAGCTTCTTTAGGGGCATCATCGATTACAGATGCCACAAAACACCAATGAATCTTTCAGGCTATTTATCATATCAGTTTGCTTTTCCTTGATTTGCCCAATTGTGAAAGTGATCAGCTTTCTTGATCCTGGAGCTTCAATTTTTCTTTTTTAGCTGCCTCTAAATATGATGTATTAAACATAGTTGGCTTCTGAAATACAAAAACATCATGACTTCATGATTCTCTGTTTGGAGCAACAAGGGCGAAAAACAGGGAAAGGAAAATCAGGTAACCCTATGCCAATAATCAGAAATAAAGACAACATCCATACTAAAGTTTCCACCGTGGTGACTTTTCTCTTGTTTGGGTGTGATGCATCATGGGCTTTTCATATAGAAATGCTTGAAATACTAAAAGTTTTTATCCAAAATTAACAATACCCAAGGCAGAAGTAAAAGGATCTGACTTCAAATGAGGATTAGATGGAAACGAATAGCTGAGTACTTGGTGGAGGAGGATGGAAACTAGCTGAGTACCGATCAACAATAAGAATGACTTATGGTAGCTGCAATAGACCTGAAGCTAAAAGAACAAGCTTGTAAAACAATATATGGCTAGAATAAGGTAAAATAGAAATTGTATCACTATGTGCTCTAGATACAAGGAAATCCTGTGAATCAACTAAACAAAATCCAACTTCTTGCAGACAGGTCGTCTCATTTTGTATTTTCAAAGTAAGAGTGAAAGGTACCCTGAATAAAGCATGAGAAGGGCTCTCCAGACTGACAACTAATGGTGGCTTCTCCACTCTTATAGGTGAAAACTTTATTTGTATTGTCGTCATTGTTGGTGAATCCATAGTTACTAAAGGCTGAAAATGAGAAACATCCCTGGCATTTTCATGTATGAATGACTGCATAGATTCCATATCCCTTTTCCATCTAATGAAGACGGTTCCTACACTAAGTGCTGAATATGTAATATATGGGCGCACTGAAAAGATTTGATTGTATGCTTCATTTGGCGTTAGTAAAAATGAAAACTCAGATTTTGTTATACTTCCCTTTTCAGTTTCAGGCTCTGCATGATAATGTTTCAAAGCAATCTATCATAAGTTTCTCCAGACTGCCTTACATTTTCCTTAACCTCAGCACAAATGCATCCTTGGCAACATACCACGATGTTCATTTGAACTGAAAACTCAGCTAAATGGACATTTGGCACCTGTAAATATAAAAAACCAATGCCCCGACACTTGGTAAATACATTTGACATTTGAATTCATACTCAACCCACCACAAGCTCGACGCTTGATTCAAAAATCGGACTGGATAGTACACATGTCGTTGAGGTTGGAATGAAGACTGTCTTTGATGTATATGATTAAGCGTTGTTGACACCTGAATCATCATTGTATGAATTCCATCAACTGCATACCCTATTGACACAATGCTTTGATGTTTGGTCGATATGATTTGTAAAGGTGGGCTCTGAACTTCGGCACCTAGAATCTCGTCGTTGATCATTTCTTCTGACACCTGTAGACAGCTGCAGAAACTTCTTAGCACCTGAAATCCATTACAAATGGTGCATAGGTGGCTCGAAACTTGTTCACATTTGTTTCCAATGCCTAGTCATTCCTTGACACATGAACTCTATTTGACATGTGGGCACATTGAGTCTAACTCTGCGTTCTGTATATTTTTTTTAAGTTTTGGGGAATAATCCCACATGCACGAAAGAAAGCAATTCCTTAGTGTCTATATGTGCCAATAATTACATTGTATTTCAATGAAGTGAGTCGAAGGCTACCCAATTGTGTTTGGTGTTGGTGCTTGAGCGATGGCTTGTATGTTGTTACTCACCATTGGTTGCGTTGATGCAGATATTCGGGCGCTATAGTAAATTGGAGGAGCGATGGCTTGTATGTTGTTACTCACCATTGGTTACGTTGATGCAGATATTCGGGCGCTATAGTAAATTGGAGGATTGGCCCTCGACCGAGGGCCAATATTTTGCCAAAGATAATATTGAACATGTTCCAAAAAAAAATTTCTTTTTTTTATGCACCCAGACCTTTAATACATGTTATGTACATATGCTCGAGAGCATTTTTTTTTATGACTTAAAGAACCAAATATATAAGCCCGAGAACTTATGTGGTTTTAAAATTAAAAATAAAACCAAGGTCCAAAAATCTATTTGGATCCAACATTTAAAATGCCCAATTTTGTTTCAATAAGCAAAATCTATCATATAGAACCTTTGTACCTAAGCCATAATCTTTCTTGAACCACATTCATTGATGAAGGATTTTGCCAAAATAGATCTGGGAAGGTGATTCCACAACACGTAGCCACCACTTATTCTGCGACATCTTTGGAGAGGTGCTGAGAGCCTTTTGTCAACTTTGCATTTTCACTATGCGCCTTGAGCAATTTGCTTTAGGGTCTTTTTGAAAAATATTTTTGCAAGAAAAACATTCTTTTTAACCCCCAATTCATCATATAGATATCAATCAGCATCATGATTACCTCATAAATTATAGGGTCCTAACATAGGCTCCACCTGCGGATGCCACCTCGTGAAGAGGTGTCAAGAATCTAGGAACTCTGAGTGTGCGAACATCGGTCTCGATTGAGTTGTTCCCAAACTGCAACCTGAAACCTGTGACCATTTCTTGTACCTGTTCCAAGCCTGAGGGATACAAACCAAACTGATACTGGAATGTACATTCTAAAACTAAAAATAAAAATCTGCACACTGAACGGAAAGAAGTGCTCATCATGTTGAGCTTATTTGCACACTCCTACCTACTCTAATCTACTGATAATTTTGTTGTTCTTAAATGATACGATAATGCCAGTGCAACTAGTCAAGCAACTGCTTATATACATTGACTTCTGGATTGTTTATTAAAGACATTAGAGAAATAATTTGACCCTCTGTCCAAAAAACCCAAGGTGTGCAATGTAATGGCGACTGTAGATGGATGTGTACGATGGAACTAGAAATATTCTTCATATAATCAGCTACAGGATCCATAAATTCATAATTTATTGATATACCTTTTAAGCTCTCAATGCCAAGTTGATCCTGGATGACTTTTTTTATTTCTTCATGAAGGTTGAACCTTAATTTCAGCTCTACAATATCAGGCTCACAACCATATCCTTCCTCTATCTGCAAGTCAAATGGTATAACAATTTCCTCTCTTTTTGGAGGAGGAAGACTTTCTAAGAATTGTTTAGGGTCTTGGAAATCATATGACTCAAATTGAACATCCAATAGTTCAAATTCATTTTCTAATCTTTCAACAACTAAACCAAGAAAACAACCTTTACCTTTGGGTGTGAGTCGGCTGGATTTCAAACAAAGAAATGCTGAGGTTGAGAAACTTTCATCAATCTAAAATTTTGCTAACTCATCCCTCACAGTTTGTAACTCTTCACCAGATAAAAGATTTGCTACATACCCTGTCATCTTGGATCACCATCAATGCTTTGAAATATGGATTCTTTGCCAGTGAAGTCGCTCTGAATTTTGAAGATCGGGATCTTGAACAATGGAGTTGCTAGGTGAATGGTACATCCTTCCTGTGTTTGACTTATGTTCACCATCAAAAGTCAAATCTGAACTTGATATACTTTTATGGAGAACCTGAAAACTCGTCCCCAATGGAGTCACCACTATGTTAGAACTCTGTAATTTGCCCAAGGCTATGCAGGCAGTCATAGAGGTAACATCAAAACCACTTTGAGTCAAGGATCTAGCCCTCCAAGACTCAAAGAGGGATCTCTTTGTATGATTTAGCTTTATTTGGGTTGGATATTAGGTTAGTTATGATAGATTTGGGTTTGGTTTTTAAATGTTTGGTTAGAACAACACGGGAAAGCCATTGGGCAATGGAGTCAAATAGGTCAAGGTGAACAATTTGAAGAAATATCAATCTAAAGTGAAACAAGGCAAGGTAGACATACTGTTGGATACGGTAAATTTGAATGAAGTGAAATATAAGAAAAGATAAAGGATCAATTTAGCAACAGAGAAATCAAGAATTATGCCACTAAATATCAAAAGAAAACATTTATATTATCCCCAGTAAGAATCAGAGTGTATCTTTCAACAAATTATGTTCTGAAAACTTCTGTAACATAATAAGGAAAGAAAAAACATATGGAAACAGAGAAAACAAATTATAGAAGAAACACTTCACCAATAGTTATGGCACATGAATCCTGAAACAATTGATCTTGTATCCCTGCATATTTGAAAGAAAAGAGGCTCTGTGAGCTCATTACAATAATGGGAAAATATTCCTTCAATAGGTTCCAACCCCTCTGGTTACAAAAACACTCTCCTTTATAATAAAACAATAGCTCTACTATATTTGATTTGTTGGCAAGTCAACTCTAACAAAATCATAACAAATAATAGTAAAAATAGTAAAACTGTTAAAAAACTTGAATTGCTCAAAATTGTTGGAGTCAGATGCTCTCTTCAAATTTTGCACTTGTGCTCAAATATGGACTTGACCTTTTAATTGCTTAACTCATGCCTTGAAATGTTGGATGGTTGATTGGACATGTGGATCTCCAATACTAATATGATGTATTAGATATGCATTTGATTTAATATTTGACCTGCTGAGAATGTTCGACCACCTGTGCCTTTAGCTACCCTATTATTATGGATCTAATCCATAAAATCAGAGATTTGATCTTCTGTTACTAACACTCTACCACCAAATTTGGAATTTGACATGCTGATTTGGAAAACCTTGGGATTGTTGGATTGTTCCCTTGACACTTGTAAATCAACAAACCTCGAAACTAAAGAGTTTGAAGTCAAACTCCCTCCATTGTTGCCTTGTATCTCGAATGTTAAAAATAAAACCCTCGAAATCTAGAATAATGAAATTATCATTTGCCACTTGTGGTTGGAGAAGTATGACGCTCTGCCACATATGTTCCTTGATGATTCATTCCTAAACATTTACAGCCGGGCATTGTTCCACCAAAACTGCAGGAAGCCCATCTCCATATGATATAAAAAACCCTTCAATGTTTGCAAGTTTTCTTCAAGCACATCAACATCAAATTGGAAAAATGCTCAGGAGAAGGACTTCCATCCAACATCACTCGGAGCAATCCACTTAGAAAATCTTGCAAAATGCCCATGACAATTTGATCTCTTATCAGAGGGACTGCCTCATGTGTATTTGACTGTAAAATAGGACCAATAACCAAAGATGGACAAATGGAAATGAGATCAAAACCACTTTCCTCTAAATAATGCCAAGCATTCTGCTCTGAAACTATTTTTGCCATGCAATACTAATTATGGGTTACTTTACAATATTAAGGATCTAACCAACATATTTCAAATATCCTTTGCAACTTGGAATAGAACAAATGGTATCAAACAATGACAAAAGATTCTTTAAGGGCATCATTGATTACAGATGCCACAAAAAACCAATGAACCTTTCAGATTATTTATCATATCAATCTGTTTTTCCTTGATTTGCCCAATTGTGAAAGTGATCACCTCCCTTAATCCTAGAGCTTCAATTTTTCTTTTTTCATCTGCCTCTAAATATGATGTGTTGAACATAGTTGGCTTCCAAAATACAAAAACATCATGACTTCATGATTCTTTGTTTGGAGCAACGAGGGCGAAAAACATGGAAAGGAAAATCAGGTAACCCTATGCAAATAATCAGAAATAAAGGCAACATCCATACTAAGGTTTCCATTGTGGTGACTTTTCTCTTGTTTGGGTGTGATGCATCGTGGGATTTTCATATAGAAATGCTTGAAATACTGAAAGTATTTATCCAGAATTAACGATACCCAATGCATAAGTAAAAGGATCTAACTTCAAATGAGGATTAGATGGAAATGAACAACTGAGTACTTGCTGGAGGAGGATGGAAACTAGTTGAGTACTGATAAGCAGTAAGAATGACTTCTGGTGACTGCAACAAACTTGAAGCTAAAAGAACAAGCTTGTAAAACAGTATATGGCTAGAATAAGGTAAAATAGAAATTGTATCACCTTGTGCTCCATATACAAGGAAACTCTGTGAATCAACTAAACAAAATCCAACTTCTTGCAGACATTTCGTCTCATTTTGTATTTTCAAAGCAAGAGTGAAAGGTACCCTGAATAAAGCATGAGAAGGGCTCTCCATACTGACAACTAATGGCAACTTCTCCACTCTTATAGGTGAAAGCTTTATTTGTGTTGTTGTCATTGTTGGTGAATCCATAGTTACTGAAGGCTGAAAACGAGAAACATACCTGGCATTTTCATGTATGAATGACTGCATAGATTCCATATCCCTTTTCCATCTAATGAAGACGGTTCCTACACTAAGTGTTGAAGATGTAATATATGGGCTCACTGAAAAGATTTGACCGTATGCCTCATTTGGCATTAGTAAAAATGAAAACTTAGATTTTGTTATACTTCCCTTTTCAGTGTCAAGCTCTGCATGATAATGTTTCAAAGCAATCCATCATAAGTTTCTCCAACCTGCCTTACATTTTCCTTAACCTCGGCATGAATGCATCCTTGGCAACATACCACGGTGTTCATTTGAACTGAAAACTCAACTAAATGGACATTTGGCACCCGTAAATATAAAAAACCAATGCCCCGACACTTGGTAAATACACTTGACATTTCAATTCATACTTAACCCACCACAAGCTCGGCGCTTGATTCAGAAATTGGACTGGATAGTACACCTGTCGCTGAGGTTGGAATGAAGATTGTCTTTGATGTATATGATTAAGCGTTGTCAACACGTGGATCATCTCTGTATGAATTCCATCAACTGCATACCCTATTGACACAATGCTTTGATGTTTGGTCGATATGATTTGTAAAGGTGGGCTCTGAACTTCGACACCTGGAAGCTCAGCGTTGATCATTTCTTCTGACACCTGTAGACAGCTGCAGAAACTTTTTAGCCCCTGAACTCCATTACAAATGGCATATCGGTGGCTCGAAACTTGCGCACATTGGCTGCCAATGCCTAGCCATTCCTTGACACATGAACTCCATTTGACATCTGGGTGCATTGAGTATAACTCCGCGTTCTGTATATTTTTTTTAAGTTTTGGGGATTAATCCCACATGCACGAATGAAAGCAATTCTTTAGTGTCTATATGTGCCAATAGTTACATTGTATTTACATGAAGTGAGCCCAAGGCTACCCACTTGTGTTTGGTGTTGGCGCTTGAGCATTGGCTTGTATGTTGTTACTGACCATTGGTTGCGTTGATGCAGGTATTCGGGCGCTATAGTAAATTGGAGGATTGGCCCTCGACCGAGGGCCAATATTTTGCCAAAGATAATATTGAACGTGTCCCAATTTTATTTTATTTTTGATATGCACCCAGACCTTTAATGCATGTTTTGTACATATGCTCGAGAGCATTTTTTTATGACTTAAAGAACCAAATATATAATCCCTAGAACTTCTGTGGCTTTCAAATTAAAAATAAAACCAAGGCCCAAAAATCTATTTGGATCCAACATTTAAAATGCCCAATTTTGTTTCAATAAGCAAAATCTATCGTATAGAACCTTTGTACCTGAGCCATAATCTTTCTTGAATTGCATTCATTGATGAAGGATTTCGCCAAAATAGATCTCGGAAGGTGATTCCACAACATGTAGCCAGCACTTATTCTGCGACATCTTTGGAGAGTACATCTTTGGAGAGGTGCTGAGAGCCTCTTGTCAACTTTGCATTTTCACTATGCGCCATGAGCATTTTGCTTTAGGGTCTTTTTGAAAATATTTTTTCAAGAAAAACATTATTTTCAACCCCCAATTCATCATATAGATATCAATCAACATCCTGATTACCCTATAAATTATAGGGTCCTAACCCGTCGAACCCCCGAATGTCGAAGTTACAAAGCGATGTAGATCGTCGATCTTGAGATCCTTCGAGATCCCTCTCAACCACCGATATAAGGACTCTGTTGAGAATCCCTCTTAACTTCCCAACCAGTCGGGATGCGTCGTGGAGCGACGCGTGGCCCCCTCTTGTCCCCTGTCAAATGTCATTCATTGGACTTGAGTCGTTGGATGAGAGGCCACATGGCGGGAGATCCGTTAGTCCATAGACTTGGCACTCTAGAGGGACTTGGCCAAGAGTCTTCAGGGTGTGAAGACTTCCGAAGTCATGAATGACGAAGTAAATCTGAACCGTTGATAGGTAGAGGGAACGTGGTGCTAGATTCGATAGTCCAGAGACTTGACTCTCTGAGGGATTCACAATGTGATGAGTTGTTAAGCTCTGGATCCCAAAGTTGTGAAGCAACGAGAGGCATGGATCTATGGATCTATGGATCTACTCTGATAGATCTCGACTGTGAGATCTGAAGGACTTTGGAAGACCATTTGTCTAGAGTTGATGTGGCTCATTGACGTCATCCAAGGTGATGTGGACCTACAACTAAGGTGCCACGGGTCACTGGGATATGGACATTTTGCAGACCTCTTATGCATATTCGAGCATGACACGTGTCACCCCCTAATGAGGACATGTGACACCCCTATCCCTCACCGCGTGTCCGCCTCTAGTTCGTGCCTACCTGGCCAACGTGGTTGGTGATGCAACCAAGACTCCCAGAGTCTGGGACTTTGGGAGTTCGGAAGATTTGGGGTGTAGTATAGTAGAGGGATGTTCAATGTCGATCGTCGATTGCCAAACGCCGAAACGTTCAACATCAACGTTGATTGTCGAATGCTAAATGTTGAAATGTTCAACATCAACGTCGATCATCGATTGTCGAATTTCAAAATGTTCAACATCAACGTCAGACGTCAAACGCCAAAAAAGGGACGTTCAACGCCGAACGCTAATCGTCGAATGGCCAAGGTCACGTGGAGAGATTTTGGGACTTTGGGGAGTATGTGTGCAATAAGAAAAGGGGCGTTCAATGTCGGACGTCGAAGGCCCCAACTAATAACGCCCAGATAACTTAGAGAGGTCGCATCTTGTAAACCAAAGGCCAAATTAGAGCCGGTAACAGTTGCTAGAAAGCTATGGGTGAGTAGAAGAGGATGAAGAGGATGAGTAGAAAGCTATTTGAGATGATTTGAATGAGCAAAAAAAATTGATGCCCCATCCCTAGAAAGGGTATTTAGGGGTCGGGTGTGTTACAAATTGGTATCAGATCATGGAAACAACACTTGGCCTACTTGGGCTCATGCACAAGTCACATAAAAATATTATTAGAGAACTTTATGGGGTAACACCCTACCTTACCCCCTTCTATAAGAAACTTGTTTGAACCTCTACTGAAGAGCAGAATGAAACCTTTTA
>ML784975.1:473100-485505 GCA_009831015.1 Picea engelmannii | reverse complement strand
AGAAGCAAAATTTTGGCTACTCGGCTTGAAGAAGTACTTCAAAGTCCATGATTACTTTGAAAACTTAAAGGCTCAGATAGCCATTTTCAACCTGAATGGGAAAGCTTCCATTTGGTGGGAGGATGTTAGGAATGTGAAAGGAATCCATGAGATGGACTAGTCATGGAAACAATTTGAGAAATACTTCAAGAAGAAGTATCCGTCAGAAAGTACTTTGATGGGAAGACCAAGGAGTTCTAGGACAACTCACCGTAGATGAATATATGAAAAAAATTCTCGAGCTAATGAGGTATGTGCCCTACATAAAGGATGAAAAAGTAAAGATGCAACGATTTATTAGTGGATTACCTCAGTCCTACCGGGACATAATTGAGTTTGCTGAGCCAAAGACTTTAGAAGTTACTATTTGAAAGGCAAGGTATTGTTATGAGCAATTCAAGAATAAGATAGAACCCCATGAAGACTGGAAGAAGAAAAACAATTTGGGATTCAAGAAGAAGGGGTTTAAATCCTCGAGATTTAAGAACCATGGGAAGAGCTCTAGGATGAGCCTTCCTACCAGAAGTGTGTATCAACAAAATTTTCCATCCCAAAGTGGAAATAAACCATTCAGAGCAGTTCCAAGTGAGACTGGTAACACGAAAAGAGAACCCTTGAAATGTTGTGGTTGTGGAGAAGAACATCTGCTGAGGGACTGTCTGCATAGGAAACAAATCAATAGGAGGGTCTACAATGTCCAAGAGGCTACCATAGTCAATGATGTGGCTAGGAGAATGCCACAAATTTATGCAGCCTTGGATAATAGACACGTTGACCACCAAGCTTCAGTGGTGGAGATGGAAGGTATGATTGCCAACCATCCTGTTTCCATTTTAATTGACCCTGGTTCTACTTTGAGTTATGTTGCCCCTCAAATTGTTGAGAAATGTAAATTGCAACGATTTAAACCTGTTAAATCATGGCTGGTACAACTAGCCACTGGAACCAAAAGAAAAGTAACAGAGGTCATACAAGCATGTCAATTTCTTATAAGTGGATTGCCCACCCAAGATAACTGAAACATACTTCCTTTAGGATCTTATGACCTGCTGATTGGCATGGACTGATTGGTTGCCCATAAAACCAAGTTGGACTATTACAATAAAACTTTGGAGTGTGAAAATGAAGAAGGAAGAAGGGTAACCCTACAAGAGATTCAAAAGCCTATCTCAATGAGACAAATATCAGCCCTCCAAGTGAAGAAGTATTGTAGAAAGGGATGTCCCTTGTATGCAATACAAGTGTTGAACTCTGTTGAGAATGACAAACCCAACCTAGAGGACCATTCCATATTAAGAAAATATAAATATATATTCCCAGAAGAGGTTCCAGGTCTACCTCCAAGAAGGGATATTGACTTTTCAATAGAACTTGTACCAGGAGTGATGCCAATGTCTAAAACACCCTATAGAATGAGTATGCCAGAGCTAGTTGATCTCAAACTACAACTGAAGGAGATGTGGGACAAAGGCTACATTCGGTCTAGTGTGTCTCTGTGGGGAGCACCGACCTTGTTTGTGAAAAAGAAAGATGACACACACAGATTGTGCATAGATTATAGACAACTCAATAAGATGACCATCAAGAATAAGTATCCCTTGCCAAGGATCGATGACTTGTTTGACCAATTAAGGGGCGCTACAATATTCTCTAAGATTGACTTGAGGTCTGGATACCATCAGGTCCGAAGTAAAGATGAAGACATCCACAAGACAACCTTTAGGACAAGATATGGTCACTATGAATTTGTGGTCATGCCATTTGGGCTTACCAATGCACCAACCACTTTTATGTGATTAATGAATAACGTACTTAGAAAGTTCTTGGATAGGTTTGTGTTGATTTTCATTGATGATATCCTAATCTATCTCAAGCTAGTACTCCAAGTACTAAGAGAACATCAACTCTATGCTAAGCTTAGTAAGTGTGACTTTTTCCAGAAACAAGTCCATTACTTAGGCCATGTTATTTCTGAGGAAGGAGTGGCAGTTGATCCTGACAAGATTAAAGCCATCATGGATTGGCCTACCCCAAATGATGTATCTGATATTAGATCCTTTATGGACCTAGCAGGATACTATAGGAGGTTCATAAAGGGATTCTCCAAGATTGGTTTCCCAATCACCTCCCGTCAAAAAAAGGGGGTTAAATTCATTTGTACATCAGAATGTTAAGAAAGATTTCAAGAGCTAAAATACCTTCTAACCAATGCGCATGTACTGAAGATTGCAGACCCAAACAAGGACCTCCTTGTGTGTACAAATGCCTACAAGGAAGGGCTCGGAGGAGTCCTTATGGAAGAAGGACATGTGATTTGCTACAAATCCAGAAAATTGAATGAGCATGAAGTCAATTATTTGACCCACGATGTGGAATCGGCTACCATAGTGCATGCTTTAAAAATGTGGAGGCATTACCTCTTAGGTAGAAGATTTGTGCTTATGACTGACCATAATGGGTTGAGATATTTGTTTGACCAACCAAAACTCAATGCGATACAAGCTAGGTGGATGGATCTCCTTAGTGAGTTTGATTTTGAAATCAAGCATATCAAAGGAAAGGAGAATAGGGTGGTTGATGCCCTTAAGTATGAAAGTGGTTCACTTGGTAGCTGTAAGCGCCAGTGAATTGACATCAAAGAGAGAGTCAAAAGTGCATAAGAAACAGATGCATTTTTCAAGACTGTGACATCATACCTAAAGCAAGAGTCCACAAGGTTGAAATACGAAGGTTATCAAATGTTTAATGATGGCCTGCTAACTTACAAGGGCAGATTATATATTCCAGATTGTGATGACTTGAAGAGGTTCATAATGGATGAACTACACAAAAGACCAAATATTGGTCCTCCTGGTTAACGAAAAATGATCACGGCCACTAGAAAACTATTTTATTGGCCCGGACTGAAAAAGGACATAGTTGATTACTTAGTTAAGTGTCTAGAATGTCAGCAAGTCAAGGTAGATCATCAACACCCAACAGGTTTGTTGCATCCCCTACCGATTCTCGAATGGAAATGGGAAACCTTCTCCATGAATTTCATCACAAGGTTACCAAAATCAACCAAACAGAATGATGCCATCATGGTAGTTGTGGACAAACTGAGCAAGGTTGCTCACTTCATTCTCACCAAGTCAACTTGCAAGGCAATAAATATTGCTAGTATTTTCATGAAAGAGATATTTAGACTACATGGCATGCCTAAGGAAATTATATCCGACAGAGATACAAAATTTACTTCAAACTATTGGAAATCTCTGTTTGTTGGTTTTGAAACAAATTTCTCTTTAGCACAACCTATCACCCTCAAACTGATGGGCAGACAGAGAGGGTAAACCAAGTGTTAGAAGACATGTTGATGATGCATGTAATGCATCAACCCAAGAAGTGGGAGGACTATCTACCACTGGTAGAATTTGCCTACAACAATAGCTATAAAGAGTCATTAAAAATGAGCCATTTTGAATCCCTCTATGGAAGACAATGCAGCATTCCAATCAACTGGAACAACCCAGTAGACAAAGTTACAATTGGGTCGGATATGCTAAAGGAAATGGAACAACAAGTAAATCAGATTAGACAGAATCTGAAAATATCCCAGGACGGACAAAAGAGCTATGTAGACAGAAAAGAACTCCTAGAGAATTCAAAGTAGGGGATCATGTGTATCTCCGATTTATACCCAGGAAAAGCTCTTTGAGGATGGGAGCTTGTGCCAAGCTAGAACCTCAGTATTGTGGACCCTTTGAAGTTTTGGATTGAGTGGGACCGATAGCCTATAGGCTAGCACTTCTTCCCATAGTGAAGGCACATAGTATTTTCCATGTTTCGTTATTAAAGAAATATGTACATGATTCTAATCATATTATTGACTGGTTTTTTATTCAGGTGGAACCCAGGGAAAATTCCTGCCAGAGCCTCAATGAATAATAGACAGGAAAGAAACCCCACTTAGGAACATAACCATTGCATAGGTCAAGGTGCAGTGGAAACACTTTGGCCCGGATGAAGCTGCATGGGAAATGGAGGATGCCATGAAACATGCATATCCAATTTTGTTTACTTTTGTACATACAGATAACATCGACAGATAGAACATCGAGGATGATGTTCCTTTAAGGGGGAGGGGATTGTAATACCCCAGTTTCCCCCAGTTTGTAAATATAACTATAACTGGCCAAGAGACTATGGCAGACTAAATATGTGTGAATGTTTGATTTGATGAACCTTTGTATAAAAGGGTCAATGTATGAATTTTTTGTTATTAATAGAAAATGGTTGTATTACACCACTGCTGAGAGGGAGGAGTTTTCCAAGATATACCATGGATGCTATGAGAGAGATGGTGAGGGAAACCAAGAATGGTTGAGGTGACCCTCACCAAACCAGTACCTGCTAGGTGTAATTGCTCAATAGTCCTCTGACCCATAAATGAATTACTAGTCAGGGTGGTAGTTGGAAGGCCTTCCTCAAGAGTTAATGAGGAGATGGGGCAAGGTACCCATATCTAAGGCTTCCAGGCCTGACCACGAGTTGGGGATTCAGACCCACACAAACTCGTTGAGGAAGGTAAGAAAGGAAGTAATTCGGGGGACAAAGGCAGATCTACAAGGAAGCAAAGTGGAGAAAAGAATCTCCATAAGAGAAGAGAGCGGTTTTCGACTCAGGAGTTGAGAGGAAAACTGAGAAGCAATCTCATTTTGGCTATAAGAATCCATGGAAAGGGTTTCACTACAAGCTTATAAACGGGGTTGACGAGTAACTGTGGAAGTACTCGCACAGACCTCCTTACTTGGTATAGAGAAAAATTGGTTTCCAAGTTCCTATGGGAGGAGGAGAGTAACCTCTGTCCCCAACTGTCATTGAGAAAGGAGAAATAATCTCTCTCAGAGCATCATGGTCTATCTCGAGGGTGGCTAGTGGTAAATTTGTCAGGAGTGGTTGTGCCTATGGTTGGGTGGAAACATGCACCCCTTTCAACAGTCGCTTCACGATTTCCAACTCTGATAAGTATTTTCATACTATGTGTAATACAATGGATGTAATGATTATATGTCTGTGTTTATGGTTAAGTTTTACAATGTTTGAACAATTATTAGAAATGCTCATTTGCTTATGTAAACTGTTATATTTACATGGCCTTCGATTTACCTCAGTCTAGCTGCCAGAGAGTTATGGGATGTGAGTCCGTAGGAGAGTCGGGGTAGGATTAACTGAAACGTCTAACTCCTGTCGACCTTTTGAGTATACCATAGTGGGAATGTCAAGTTCAACTATGTGGAAGAAGGGCGTTTCCTTCAGACTTTTCACCTGTGTGACCGAGGGCTCATACCCATGGCCTTAATCAAGTCTCGACTAAAAGATGAGTGTAGCCCTTGAGCCTCGATATGATTCCATATGACCCAAGGTTGGAAACCCCTCGCTAAGCCCAAAAGGAGTGAAGCTACTTTGGCTTCGGGACTTATGACTTCCCAATCCTCGAAATCAGCCGAAGGCCAAAGTTGTGAATTAATGAGGGCCATGGATCTAGGAATCTAATGGAGATCTCTCTCAACCATTAGATCGGACTTAGGGAAGGGGTAGCGCTAAGTACTTTAGTGAAGTTCCATTCGGGAGAATAGGTGTGGTCTAGTGCCAAAACTCCTGAATGTCGTAGTCACGAAGTTAATCTTGACCGTTGTGAATAGAGGGACGTGTGTCCACAAATCAACGAATTTCCAGAAGTTTAGGTATTCGACGGTATCATTATGTAGACATAAGGACACGTGAGTTTCCCTGAAGCTCTGTAAGCCGGAGTAAATCCTGGTCGTGAACGTTAGGTGCACGTGGCGATAGATCGGGCATGGTTTGGAGATTCAGAACTACGGAGAGGAAGCGTGAAGATATACATTGAACCCCCGAATGCTTAAGTTACAAAGCGATGTAGACCGTCGATCCTCAGATCCTTCGAGATCCCTCTCAACCGTCGATCTAAGGACTCCGTTGAGAATCCCTCTTAACTTCCCAACCAGTTGGGATGCATCGTGGAGCGACACATGGCCCCCTCTTGTCCTCTGTCAAATGTCATTCGTTGGACTCGAGTCGTTGGATGAGAGGCCATGTGGCAGGAGATTCGTTAGTCCGGAGACTTGGTGCTCCGGAGGGACTTGGCCAAGAGTCTTCAAGATGTGAAGACTCTCAAAGTCGTGAATGGTGAAGTAAATCTCAACTGTTGACAGGTAGAGGGCGCGTGGCGCTAGATTTGATAGTCCATAGACTTGACTCTCCAAGGGATTCGCGATGTGATGAGTTGATAAGATCCAAAGCCCGGATTTACGAAGCAACGAGAGCCATGGATCTATGGATCTATGGATCTACTTGGATAGATCTCGATTGTGAGATATGAAGGAATTTGGAAGACCATTTGTCTAGAGTTGACGTGGATCACTGATGTCATCCAGGATGATGTGGACCTGCAACTAAGGTGCCATGTGTCACCGAGATATGAACGTTTTGCAGACCTCTTATGCCTATTAGAGCATTACACCTGTCACCCCCTAATGAGGACACGTGACACCCCTGACCCTTGTCGTGTGTCCGCCTCTGGTTCGTGCCCACCTGGCCAATGTGGTTGGTGATGCGACTAGAACTCCAGGAGTCTGGGACTTCAGGAGATCGCAAAATTTGGGGTTTAGTATAGTAGATGGATGTTCAATGTCGATCATCGATTCCCGAATGCCAAAACGTTCAACATCAATGTCGATTGTCGATTGTCAAACGCCGAAACATTCAACATCGACGTCGATCGTCGATTGCCAAACATCGAAACGTTCAACATCAACGTCGAACTCCGAAGGCCAAAAAATGGATGTTCAACGTCGAATGTCGATCGTCGAATGGCCAAGGCCACGTGGAGATATTTCGAGACTTCGGGGAGTATGCGTACAGTAAGAAAAGAGGCGTTCAGCGCCGAACGCCCCAACTAATAATGCCCAAATAACTTCGGGAGGTTGTATCTTGCAAACCAGAGGTCGGATTAGAGTCGGTAACAGGCGTTAGAAAGCTACGGGTAAGTAGAAGAGGATGAATACCTCGGAGAGATTATTTGAGGTGATTTGAACGAGCAAAAAACTCTGATGCCGCATCCCTAGAAAGGGTATTTACGGGTCGGGTATGTTACACTCTAGAAGTCCACATGGGAGTGCCATGTGTGACATACATTCTCTAGATCGTACTCCTATGTGAACTGAGTTGAGTTGATCTGTGAGGACACTTATTCGAGAAAGGATAAGTGGGACACTTATCTGAGAAGGGATAAGTGGGTTTGGGCTTATGGCCCAACGTCCCTTGTGGGGTTCACATGAGGACATGTCAAAGGAGTTTACCTTGTCGTCACACACTATGGGGAGTTGACCCTAGTGTTTCTAAAGTGCAGGCAGAGCTAACCATCTAAAGTCTCCTACTTTTAACAACTATCCCGTCACTACCCCACAATCATACATAAAAGACAAAGTATAGGGATCCGGTAGGCATACCTTAAACTCTACATCCGGTGTCGATCCCTTTGTGCTTAGTTGTTTCTCGACTGCAGATCTCCTCCTAAGGTCAAACTGCATTCACCAAAAGACAAACAAGAAACTACAAGCACACATTCTATATATGGATTAGTGGGTTAGACATCATAACAAAAAATGTAAACAAATCATAAATATTTAAGACATCATTTGACGGGACAGAAAAAACATTTCTTTATGTTAATCTCACAAAAGTCGTTTACAATATGAGACTGACAACTGCTCCTTGAACTCGGTCCTGGGCTCCTCTTCACCATGCACCAACTACTTCCACATATTCTTCTACTCTTCAGTTCTCTCTAGGGAAATGGCAAGGGTTTGCAAAGGAGGAAGAAGGAATTCTAGCTCAAACTCACAATGTGGTTGCAAAATATTGGGGCAAAGAAGGAATACTGAAATGGGCAGAGTTTCTCTGCTCTCATGCTTCTTCTTGGAATGGGATGCCAACACCTTCTTTTATAGGCCAAAAGAGATAGTAACGGTTGGGGTGACTGGCTATGGGCGGTCAAATGGTTAGTTAACAGCCTGAAAACCCATATCCCTTTGCAATTTTCATTTTTCACGCTTTTTGTGAGTGTACGTGGGCTGTAGTGGTGCAGTAAGCATGTGTATGCGGGCAATAGTGGTGCAGGGTGCGTACACCTTCAAAACAATGTTTTTTTAGAAGAGTTGTTCAGTGATGGCTTGCCAAAGATAACAAGTAAGATGGTTTGATGCCAGGTATGCATGCCTGGTGCAGTTTAGGGTTATAACAGATGCCCCCTAATGTGTGAGGTCAGAAGAGCATCTGATGGCCGAAATACATTACAAATCTTCACCAACGTACGAAGCGAGTGAGCCCAGGGACCAGAGTTCAGAAGGTGCCATATGCAAAATAACAATTTGTCTCACCGAGGCGAGCATACCCATGCTCGGGATGAAATAAAATCATGGTTGCCAATCAAATACACTGCAAATCCATGTCATATAACTATATAAAGTGTAGCCGCGAGCAGTACACAGCGGATCTACGTATCGAAATCAAAAGATATACATGTATAGTATCCATCTTCAAGAAGCCAATGACGCATGATGGCTGGAGATGAGGTCTTCAGAGCTCGAGCAACAACTTCAAAATCTTCAAAACTCAGGTAGGAGTGTAATATCAGTGTACGACTTCACTACCCAGAGGTCTTCGATGGCTCATCGGGAACAAACAAGAGGATCTCGGTGATCAGGCATAGAACTTCATTGATTTTGAACAAGGACTTGATTGGTCTTTCGGGGTGGCCGGGCATGAGGACAAGAGACAAACTGCAGAAGGGCTGACTCAAGTTTAGTAAAACTTCTCTTGGACAAAAGCACGACAAAAGATGAGACTCAGGTAGCATGGAATTGACATAAGTTCACGATGCAGGAGGCAACGCGAACTCTCCATATGTTTGGAAGGATAACCAAATGGAGGAGGACATAGCTCTATGTAGTGAGAACAACTTCCTAAGGTCATATTGAATCCTAGAGCTTGACGAACAAACAAAAGGATGTGCTTTGTCCAAGGGCGACTCATTGTGTTGTCAACAAAAAGAAAATACTTTTCCCTTCCTCTTTTTGGGGTATATTTGATTTTTTTTTGTCTTTTTCAATAATTTTGGAAAGCTTGAAAAAGAATAAAAGAATGCTACGTTGCAAAGGAGGAACGAGTGTCGCAATCATACTAGTTCCAAGCGTAAGGAACACATTGATACTCAGAGCAAGGGGACATATGCAAGAAAATGACACTCGGGAAAAATCCTCCATGGGTCAAGGTGTCAAGACGTAGAGGCAAAGTGCTAGAAGGCTTGCGTATAAGGCATGCTTCAGATGGTTCAATTGAGAGCAACATGGAGTCGGAATTAGGCCAAAGACGCAGGGATGCAAATGTGATTAATAAGACACAATGATAACGTCCTTTGGTGTAATTTTAACGAGCTCAGAGAAGGTAAGCTCGGTGGTTTTTCATTTTTAGAGAGTCTGAAAAAACATAAAAGAAGACTCCACTGGGGTACCTTTTTCGAAGGTATTCTAGTCGGCTCGAAAAAGGGGTAAACTAGCACCGAACAAACATCTATTCAAAACCATTTTAACGAGTGTGACAAAGACAAGATCACTCGACCATCTTTTCATATTTAAGGAGTCTGAAAAGGGCTTAACTATGGACTCTGTAAGGGATGTTCTTCTGGACCAATTTAACGAGTGTGAAGAAACAAGGTCACCTGACCATCTTTTCAATTTTAGGGAGTCTGAAAAGAGCTTAACTATGGACTCCGTGGGGGTTCATTTTTCATAAATTTAGTCTTTGAGGCCCGAAAAGGGTTAAATTTATACCTGAGAATACACTTATAGAGAACCGAGGCTCCTAGAGTATACCTTTGTTCGTAAATTTAACCATCTGGACTGAAAAAGGGGTAAACTACTATCGGACAGACGTGCCTTCAAATTTTAGTTTGGTGAGCGTGAAGGGCAACAAGATTGCTCATCAATCTTTTCATGTTTAGAGGGTCTGAAAAGGGCTTAAAAGAAGACCCGTTGTTTTGGGAGTCCCTTGCGTGAGGTCAAAAGCAATAATGAATCATGCAAGTGAGGCTCAAACTCGTAATCAGGAAAAATTAAAAAGGACTCTCGAGCCTATAATCATTAGCGACGACATGGACACCAAAAATGCAACAGGATCTACCTAAGGCATCCATGTGAAGGTAGGCTTTACCACTAAATTACGACACTTTTAGAGCAGGAGTGAGGGTTCTGTGTCGCAATTCGGTGGGATCAATCCTATGGCAAAGCGAAAAAGACAACGAGATGCAAAAAGTGGAGGTGGAATCCTGACTTAGAAGCAAAAAGTTGAAAAGACAACTTTTTACCAAAAGACCTTTAAAAATGATCCAACTCTCAAAAATTTTCCCAATACCCAAAGTAGCACGTATCGTAACATCCCCCAAGAAACTCAAGAACAATACTAAACAATTTTCAGGCTAGAAAAAATGATAAAAGGGTCCAAAAAATGACCAAAAGGGGCCAAAAAGTCTATAAAAAGAAGTCGGTAGCTCATTATCACCATTGTAAATTGAGAATTGACAAAAAAGTCAAAAACACCCCTTTGCTGAAAGAGTTGATTCTAGGAGCTTCAATGGACGAAACGAACTTCCGCTTGGACCAAGTAAGTACAAACTAGCCCCTCCTGCATTTCCATTCTTCCTTTTTGCATTTCTTTTTGTTTTTTTGGTGGGTGGGCACTAACCTTTAAAGAGGTCGGCCCTACGTGTACGCGAGTTGTCCAAGCACAACCCACGTGTGCACGCGGGCAGAAGATAATTTGCCTGCGTACACACGCGACTGTCGCCAAGATAGCCTACGTACACCCTCCTGAAATAAGTGGAAAAAATAAAAAGCAAGAGTTAACTCCCCATGACTTTGTCATTTTGCAGGATGTATGTTCATTGGAGAGAGAGGGAGCATGAGGACATTGATTTTTTGGTCTCAGAAGACCCTGTTGTTGTCGTTGTTTTATCACAATGTGGGTTGTTAAAATTCTTCCAATGTTCGTTCATGAGGGCACAACCCAGGTTGCTGAATGCTTTGATAGATTACTAGCATCCTGACGCTGAGGCATTTATGCTCGAGGGGCAGTCGTTGACTCCAACAACTGAAGACATTTACTTCCTGACTGGTCTCTCAAGGAGAGGTGATCCAGTCAACTTGCATACTTTTCCCCCCGGGCCTCACAACATTGAGGAGTTGATTGGACTCCATTGTGAGGCTGGTACTGAGAAAGTAGGTTCTCAGGTGCCTATACACAAGATCAACAACCTATCACTGAAAGTGATAGTTCTACTCATTGAGCAGATCACTGGATCCACGGCTTTACATCAGGCCTCCCGAGCGCACATGCATTATGAAGTGCAGTGCTTAAATGCACAAATTTTTGACTGGAGTACAACCATGTTGGATTGCATGAAGAGACAACTAACAGAGTGTTGGATACGGGAACAAAGAAACTTCAGGTTCGGGACTGTTTTATGTTCCTTTTTCTTTGAGAGGGTACCCAGTCTCAGTCCTCGAGAGACGATACGAGCGCACGTGGCCTCTCTCCCAACATTATGTAGATGAGCGACGTTGTTGCCGGGACAGGGGGGAGGGAGGACCATCGAGGCCTTCGATGATAAATTTTTTGACTGGTGGTCTCGGTAGATTCCAGCTATAGGGGATTACCCCTTGCTGGGATCGACTTCTCCAAGGATCCTGATATGCCCATACCTCCCAGAGTAGAACAAGGAGAGCTAGGTATGTTTGTTTTTCAAAGTTATTTAATTTTTATTTCTTTTTATATATATCATTTTTATGTGTACCATAGTATCTGACAACTATGTATTTTTTATGTATAGATGTGGGACCAGTGCGTCTAGCAGAATTCTCAAGGACCGGGCGACATCCTCGACCAGAGGCAGGACCAATAGCAACGAGGGGGGCCTCCAGTCGGAGAGGCTAAGAGAGTATTGAGACGGGTGGAGCGGAACCTCACTGCGCTCACTCGTACAGTCCCTATGGCGGAGATCGAGGATCTCCCACCGTCGATGCAACCTCATGTAGTTGGGGTGCCACGGACCTGGGTCCAACTCTTTCGGCGTTTGGCGAACGTCGTTGTTCACTACGGCAGGGCCAACAGGCCCCGCCCTTAGCTAGGTTGGACTACTTATGTGCTGAGGGCACTTTTTGTATATTTTTTAGGGCATAAGCCCCGTGGCTCTTACTGGACATATTTTTGAAGCGCTTGCGCCCACCCATGTACTCTGATATTATA
>ML784975.1:374738-451226 GCA_009831015.1 Picea engelmannii | reverse complement strand
GTTGCCCCTGCTTGTTCCTTTTTCATTGGGAACTAAAGAACCACATAGATTTATTTTCAAGTCGACACGTGTCCCACCAAGTTTTGTCCAAGAAACTCGAGCGCGAGTCCTCCATCAAAATGCCTTGAAGTCCCCGTGCAGGCTTATTTAACTCCGGATTTCAAACTTCTATCAAATGTATTTGAACGCTCCGTTCCTTTACCCAGTCGACCAAACCCTCTCCAAGATCTTTCAAAACCCTCTCTAAGATTCTCAGCATTTCGTAGCAATTTGATCGGATAAGTACTTGTCAGTGGGCTTTTTCTGCCAAATCCATTCCGACTTTCGAACTGTAACTCCATTTCCTCGCCGAAGACAATCATTTTATTGCGATTCTGGACCAAAAGAGAGCCGTTTTGGACAAACAAGAAGGTCGAAGGGGATTTTTCTCTAGTTTTTCCGTGCAGCAATGGCGGACTACGGTGATGCCTTCATGCGCAACAAAGATGCGGCGGTTCAAGCGCGAACGAAGGCCCAAAATCGAGCCACAGTTCTGCAGTTAAAACTGGTATGATCAAATCTCGGAAAATGACCTTTAAATGTTTATTTCTCTATGATCGTGTCCGCTTGAAACCCTGACAGCTAAATTCTTATGGTGCACATGCCATTGTTGTAACCCTAAAAAATATAAACCTACACTACAGTTACTAAGCAAAAACTTATGATTAAAAATTCTACGGTTAGGTTATCTGTGTCATAAATGTTTGTCTATTTCGTCAGCTAGTCTAGATTTACTCGGTAGATCCCGTGCTTGTAACATTGTTGGGGATACAATAACAGGTAATAATTTCAAACCCGTTTATAGGGTTCGTGAATTCTTATTAATATTAGAAAGCCGTAGTTTGATGCATTTTATTTTCTCTGCATGAATATTTAAATCTTTATGGTAACATTTCTAGTTCTGAGTTTACCGATATTTAGATTTACATGCTAAACTTGTAGCAGTTTACCATACGTGTGCTCATTATAACTCATTTTAGTACTTCATATAAATGTGCAAGCGCATTGATCCATAGATTGTGGAGATATGCTTTAGTAGATTAGATAGACGAGCAATATTTCTGTTAGCATACACAGCTGGCAGACGAATGAAGCAAACTTTAGCGAAAAATTTCTCTGGTACATTTGCTACCCATACATGCTATCTCTTAAGAATTCCAGATCCACTTTTTTTTTCCAGCAATTTTTTTTTTTATATTAACAGGAAAATATTTGGGAAAGTGGCAGCCCAGTTCCCAAGTATGGTGCTTGCTGGTCTTCTTCAGACTTAATCATCATATACTCCTTTTATTGCTCTTCCTTAATTTCCTTCAGTTCAGATTTGTTGGCTGGTTTATTTTCCTCAGTCTTAAATTTTTTCTCCTAGGTCTGATGAATTTCTTGCTTAAGATTGAGAAAGTCAAGTCATTGTGTTGTCCGTTAGAGTTTTTTGGGTCTCTCCATGTGGATGATTCTACAGCCTCTTTCACTGACTTCTTGCCCCATCTGGCTGGAGTCTCCTCATACCAGGATTGCCCTTTTCTGGAGAAGGAAGAGTGTGTGCTGTCAAGAGTCAAGACTTATCTGTTTTAGGCTTTAGGTCTGCAATTGCTGGGTATGATTCTTTCAAGCAGGTTTTTTGTCACCAAATGCTTTGTAGTACATCCCTTATTCCTCAAACTCCTTCCCACTGCCATAATCCCCGTGTTAAAAAACTCAGACTAGATAGAGTTGCAAGATATGGGAGAAGTAGAATGACAAACTCACATCAATCTTGAATCCAAGTTGTTGCCAGGTTGGCAATATTTATAGAAAGTTGGCAGAAGGTCGGCCAATGTGGAGCTCATTAATATTCTAGTTTTTTGGAATTTTCCAAGATTTGCTATTAATAAAAAATTAAATTTTCAGGGCCACGTTCCCCAAAGCCCAAGTGCTTCAAATTCCTGATTAAAATTTGAATATTCCTTGGAGGGTTGCCGACAGTGTTATCTTCCGAGGGGCCATTTAATTGTCTCGAGTAACTTGCTATCCAATTCACTTGATTCTTTTACCCCTTAATCAATATATGAATCTACGATCCTGAGATTAACCTCTTTACCATTTAATGGTGGGTTAGCTATCCAGTTTGCCACTTTGTTGGCAGTCCTCCAGACATCATGGAACAACTCCAATCTTCCTGAAGAGGCCACCCTTACTCATCTGCCTTGGATTTCAAGCATTCATCCTGGAGATGAGGTTTTCACAAGCTTGATTACGAGCCATGACTTGGGAGTCTCCTTCATTCTCCTTTCTTTTTAGACCTAATTTTTGACAGGTTTTGATATCTCCCATTGAGGCTCCCATCATTGCCTGATTATGCATGTCTATTACTATCTTCTACATAGAGATTACCACAGTATCCCTATTTCTGTTTATTGGGAGTCACTCACAAGTTCCTCCATTGGGGGTAGGGGTTGTCATTGTACCTCTTGAGGACCAGTGTTCTGCAGTTGAAATTTAATTTGGCGATTTTATGATTTTATATACCAATCTTCTAGAGTGTTCTTTGTATGATACCTAATGATTTATTTGGTTTAATTTAATCTGCTGTACAGAGTATGTGTGGGTTGACTCTTCATCTAATTTGTCTAGTTTTGGAAACTCTTCATCTAAGTTATCCATGCCCTTACTTTATTTCAATTTGTCTAGTTTTGGAAACTCTTCATTTAAGTTATCCACGCCCTTACATTATTTTAATTTGTCTAGTTTTTGAAAACTACTATGAACCTTGGGATGTTTTGGATTATATTTCTGTAAATGCAACTAGTCTGTAGATTCTGATTCCCTGACTCTTGCTGATTATGTGCAGATAGGGCAAAGTCACCCAACAGGTCTTACTAGCAATCTATTGAAGCTTTTTGAGCCACGGTCTCCGCTTGAATATAAGCCACCACCAGAGAAGAGAAAATTACCATCATATACTGGTACAGTTAAACTTTTTGCTTATGGTCTTTCTGAGTCTTCTTTCTGAGGTGTGCTTTTTGTCAAATAATGGTTTTTTATTGGCCTTTACACTTCCTGTTAATTAGTTGAATTTGTGGTTCATGATCATCATGTTCGCTAATTAGTCGACATACATCACTAGCATGGGTGGATTCTTTTCATTTGAAGAACTGAGGACCAAGAGAATGAGTCAACCTCTAAATTTAGAGACCCCCTTCAACAGAAGTTAGAACCCTAAGTTGGGATACTAGCTTGCTAGCCTGTGTGGGGATGCAGAAAATATTTGTTCTTGAATGTCTGTTTTACAGGATGATAGGATATGGGGTTGGCTAGCTTAGTTGTCAGGTTTAAGTCTGTTCAGGGTTCATGTCCTTTATTTCAGGTAAACATATGTTGGTTTTTCCTGGTTCTTTAATGATGCCAAGATCTTGCAAAGTTCTTTTAGGGAGTTCTGGTTCTTTAATTTTGTTGTTATCTTATTATGCAAATTGGTTTTTAAATCTCCATTTTGGTTGTTAGATTGCTTTTGAAGTTTGCTTCTGGTAAAAAAATTTGTATCTTTTTTGTGGGCAGGGATGGCACAGTTTGTCCAAAATTTTGCAGAGCCAGGAGATACTGAGTATGCCCCTCCTGTTCCACATGTTGAAACTCCGGTATATTTTATCATTCTCTGCCTTTTATTTTGTATAGACAATATAGTTAGAGGATTCTTGAATTTGTATAGTGGGCTAAATATTGCATTCAATATTTTGAACAGGGTTAATTTCTCTCCTATGACTTTGTAAATAAGGTCAAAGCATATCATATATATTCTTAAGAGAGGGTTAATTCTTTCCCGTGCTCATCTTTCTGATGAAAAGCTTTATTTTTCCAAGGCATCAATGTGGTAATATTCCTAGATTCTTGTAAATACATGTAAGAAATTTTACTGCATCGGGTTTTAGGATATGCCAAATTGCTCTACGAATATATCGTATAGGTGTTATATATGAATTGTATTTTCCCATTATAGTTTCCTAAAATTGGCAATGATGTGGAGTCTAACTATATGAATTTTAAAGGAAGAAGAAAAGAATCATATATATATATATATATATATATATATACATAATGGCAATTCTAAGACACTTCCTATGATTTTCATGGTCACTAGCAATATTGCATATTATAGTACGATTTCTTTGGTTCCAACAGTTTAATTGGTGAAGTGGTTATCCAGGGAGGGTTTCAAAAGTGGATATTGGATTTCTTAGAAGTTCAATGTTTTGCCATGATTGCATCAATGCCAGATAAGAAGGCAGCCCATGGTAAACTAGTTAGTTTTGTTTCTTGTCATATAAAATCCCTTTGTTTTCTATTTAATTCCAGGAACATATAACATCTGAGACAGACAGCATCAGAATGATAAAACGTGATCTTGTGTTGTGATACTCAGTTGCATGATGAAAACATTTGATCATGAGATCTATGTATGTTTCCTCAGTGATTAAGGACAGCTATTAATTGCCACAGGTTGTAATCTTGCTGTGATGTCATTTTATTTGACAAGCTGACTTGAAGCTTGGGGGAGAACAAATAGCCAGCATGAAGTCAATATAATCACATTGCAGCAGCTGTTGATCCCTTTTCCCATATCCCTATTTTTTGTTAGATTATTTTGCATGATGATGAAAATATTTGATTATGAGATCTTCAATGTTTGCTTGGTGTTTGAGCTTTTAGCCAGTAATTGTTACAGGTTGCAATTTTTTTCTGTGATGTGATTTTATTTTACAAGCTTACTTGACGCTTTCAGGGATAAATAGTAGCCAGCATGAAGTAAATCTAAATACAATTGCAGCAACAGTTGATTCCTTTTCCCACATCCCTACTTTATTAAGTCGCGTTATTTTGTGGTGATTTTGACAATACATTCATTAAATAAGTGGCGGTAGGGAAATTTGTTATATTTTAATCTTTTCTCTGTTCATATGAATTTTATTTATATTATCGAACTCTTTTCAACCTTTTTTTCCAAAAAAGATTTATGTTAGGCATTGCCATAAAACTGCAGCAACGTGTTTAAATGGATCAATGAGTTTGAATGGTGGTTGGTAGGGCCTACCTCACTTCTCATCATACCATAGTGTTGTTCTGGGTAATTACATAGGGTAGAAAATGGTGACCGAAATTGGATTTCAACCGAGAAGGTGAACTTTGATAAGCAGAAGAAAAGAAACCAACACTTTTTTAAAATGCATTATTTGTAATTAATTTGAAATGATGCCTTCCAATAGATAAGAAGGAGGCAATAGAAAGAATAGAGCTCTGGCAAATAAATAATAAGAGAGTTTTCTAGACACTAAACTATAGAACAATCTAATGTTGTCGGTGTCAAATTATATTTCTGTTTCTGGAATCGATGGATCTGATTAACGTGCAAATCTTTAATTTCAGATCTTAGTCACTAAAACTATTGTAGAGATTTGATGAGATATCCATCTACAAACATTGTTTTTGTCCATCAACAGCACTTTTTAAGTCTTTTTAAAAATTCTGATACCTGTAGTGTTCTTGTATTTAGCATATCCCAAGAAGTTTGACACTTACCTGTCTACATGGCATTTAATTTGAATGCATTATTAATGTAGGTATACTTGGAATGATAACATAATGGCCAGGCAAAAAGAAAGTGCAAAAAATAAGCTATAATTGCATAGGAGTTAACAGTAAATATAATGAGCATTTTGAAGCCTTCAGTATGATTCCAAATAAATGTTTGTGCTAAGTTTCTTTGAAATAGATATGGAGACAGGGAAATGGACACGGCAAAATCAGAAAGAGCCGGATACAATATATAGCATGGGTCTTTTTATCTGTATGCATAGCATGCCCAGTATCTGAAATCAGGATCAACACAACTTGTATTACTGATCTCCCAAGGAAGATTAGGGTGATTTTATGGGATTTTCTAATGTTTTGTCATTTTTAGGGCAAGATGTGGGTTTTCTGGCTGGATACATTTCCTAAATTCCGAAACATTGGCTAAATGTGCTTGAAATGACCTTCAGCCCGCATATCCCCTCTGTTTCAGTGTCTGAAACTCTGAAAGTTGTTCATGCACTTCTGGTAACAGTGTTTGTGAGCGCTCGTTGTCCTGCCTATCTTCCCTAGAATTTAGCATGATACAAGTGCTTATTGGCATTCCATGGTGCACACAGTCAGGAGATCATAAATAGAAATCTCAAGGAACCATATTTCTCTTTCACAAGTGTAGGAACCTAGCGATTTTTTCTCAAAACATCTCTCAATTATTTTTCTCATACAATGGGAGTTATCTTTCAGGTCACCATGAAACACACTTTCTCATAATTCGATCATATTTGGTGGATACCTTTTTTGGTATCGTTGTGAATATCCTCTTTGTTTCTGAGATCATTTAATCCTTTATTTTTTAAGAAGCCTACACTTGATGTCTAATTCTGACCTGGTTAATTGTATCCTAAACTGTGACATTTTCTATTGCCATGACTTTTTAGGAAACAGTTAATGAATATTCAATTTAGACACAGTTTTGCTCCTTGTGTAATTTAACATCGTTGATTTGCATCCAGCTCTATTGTTATTATTCACTGTGTTTTTACTTTTTGGGCTTCTATTAGGGGATTCTTCCCCTTATTCCCCAAGACTTTTACACCATATCGTTTGTTAGGGGATGAGGCTTGTTCGTATTTGCAGAAACCCAGTGATGCATGTTGAGTTCTTTCAGTTGTTGAATGTGCACTATGAATGTGCTGGTGAATCTATTAGTTAGATACTAACGGCTATAAAAAATTTGGCTTTGGCAACTGAAAGACTCTTGGTAGTTGCAAACGTTGGCATCAGCAAAAAATTGCTGGGGGTCATTGAAGATTTTCTTGAGGTTCTATGGGCTGCCCAACAGGTCTGTCATTTGAACTCTTGTTAGGCATTAAGTTTAGGAGCTTTCAAAGTGTTTTTCTTGCTGTTTTAGGACAGCCTTCTTGCTGTTCAAAACAGCCCACTAAATCTGAACTTTACCCTCTTGAACTCTGCCCACAAAACTTTGGTTTGATGCTCCCTAATGCCTCTTGTTATAAGGATAAATTATGGATGGTTTTGCTGTCCAACTTAGCCTTTGATAACATGCATTAAACATCAAACACACCTCTAGGATCTTTAACAACCTACAGCTGAAAGTAATAAGCAAACCATGACAAATGTACACAAGTGGTTTTTGGTCAACATGACCCTGGAAAAACCCCCATGGAGAAAACCAGTAAGGGAGATCGATATATATATGGAGATGTGAAAGCAAATGCTACAACAAGTAAATACACAAGGAACCTGATACAATACAAGCTTATCCTCAAGCTTGTAATGGAGTTCCTCAAAACTTGTGTCTGCTAGCCTTTGAACAAAGGCGCCCTTTGCCTTGGTACACCCTCCTCTCTTTGCTATGCTGTTTGCTTGCCTGCTAGTGATGTAGACTTGCCCCTTTGCCTTGGAGAATGTGCCCAATGCTATGGTGTGCAGCTTGCCTCTCACAATTATCTCCTTGGTTTGCTTGCTACATCAAATTGTGCGCCCTCATACACTAGTGTGCCCCCTCTACTCAAGAATGCGCCCCTCACTAGTGTGTGCTCCCTTCACCTAGCAATGCTCCCTTGCTTGTAGTGCGCCCCTAATACAATAGTGCGCCCAACCTCAAGCCCAAGCTCCTCTCCAAACCCTTGCGCCCTTCTTCTCCTCAAGAATGCGCCCTTAAACTCATGCGCCCTCCTCCTCAAGAATGTGCCCTAGCTCAACTCAAACCCTCACTTGCTCTCTTCGTTCTCACCCAACTCTCTCAAGTGAAGAATGAATCTCATCCTTACCCTTTTGCCTCCTTTAGCCTCTCTTTGGCCAAACCTAAAAGATCACGGTCCTAGATCACATCTAGCCTAAGTCTAATCAATGGGTGAGATCACTTCTCATAAATTTCAGTTAGAAACCCACTTTACTTAAGTTTCCATAGTTTGATTTATGTCTATTAATTCACCCACTTTGTGAATTAATTGTCACTTTATGACTTAAATGACAAATTTCACTTTATGACTTAAGTCTTCGAAGTCAATGTGAAATTAGAACATAAAGTAAAGGTATAAGGGTAATAGTCTCCCCCTTTGTGTTTAGAGATTCACAAACACAAGGGGACCACTTTTCAAGGTACCCATATCTCAAAAATCATGAACTTGGGACGTCAGAAAAATTGGAGAAAAAATTAGCAAACTTAAGAAAATTATTGAATATATTCATTTTTAAAAATTCTCAAAAATTGCCAAAAAACCGGAAATTTTTGCAACGTACCATCCAACTTATTGACTACTGCCCCACCTGTGTTGTGAGATGTGCAGTGTTATTGAGGGGCATACCATCCATTGGATGACAAGCAAATAAAGTATTGGTGAACCTGAGTCCTTGTGATAAAACATGGATTCCTTTTCCAATGGGTTGAGGTCTAGTTAGCTAACATGTGATCTGCCTAACAGTTAATTTGCCAGGTAATATCCTGTTTCCTTTCATTATTGTATGTCGTTTATTCAGTGATAACTCTTGAGTCTTGTTACATTAGACTTGTGATTAGGTTTGGAATTGCAATCTTATTTAGATATGTGGCAATTTGAATAATCTAGGAATCAACAATCATTATAACTGAAAGTTGATTGCAGTTACTTTTGAAGCTTATTTTGTGTTTCATGGAGCTGCTGTTCTTTGCTTAATTTTTTTTGTCAAGTGGTCTGATCTGAGGTGTTTTTAACCTTTTGAAATGTCGTGTGTTGAATCTTTTGGAAATAAACCGTGTTAAATTGAAATAGGTTGGACTTTGTATATCTGAGTACAGGTATTTACTGGTTCAAAAAAATAGATACATTTTCCATTGTTTTGAAAATCATCCTATTTTTTCTTGTATTTCTTCCATCGGACAGACTCAAAGGAGGGCAAGAATACATAGGCTTCGATTGGAGAAAGGTGCTGAACAGGCAGCAAAGGAGCTTGAGAAATGTAATATACATATTTTATTTTTTAACACATAAATTGCAAATATTGGTAGGTTCCATGTTATGATATGAAGAGATATGGCCTGAATTCTTTTGATGGGCCATGTGTTTGCAAGCTGCGGAAGTTAAAGGGGTGTTTTATTATTGGTTTGTCATTTATGTGACTTGGTCACATTTGATTTTCCCTATTATGCTAAGGAGCTTAGTGGATGGTACGTGTAGAAGTCTACTAACATTGCAATGATTGATGTAGATGACCCTAGCAAAGATCCAAATATGTCAGGAGACCCCTACAAGACACTGTTCGTTGCAAGACTGGTAATTGCCTTGGTACTACTTGTTTGCTTAGTTTTAGTTTTAGTACATAAATGTGCATCCCACCCATTCAGATGTAGCGGCTATGTTGTGGCTGCTTTTGACATACTTTCTATTAGGAATGATTATATTTGGCTATTCTATGATTCAACTCAGCTTACTTGGTGCATTTACGCAGAGCTATGAGACAACGGAGCATAAAATCAAGAGAGAATTTGAGGTCTATGGGCCTATCAAGCGGGTAGGTATTTTAGAGCAATTCCCAAAGGGGCCTAGACTTGTTGCTCTTGGGTAAGAATTCTTGCTGGTTCATGTTTACCTGTCAGGTTGTGCACTATACATGATGCTTCTGCGCAGTTGTATTGTATTGCTCTCGCACTGTGTTTCATCACTCATTCCTAGACTGTGTTCCTCATGCTTAGAATTGGAGATGAAAGTTTGTATTTATTGGCGACTTGGGTATGTTGCATTTAAGGTTTTCTTTCTTACAAGATATTTTCATTCAAGATAAATGTTGATCAAAGTTGACTTTCCACTTTCCACATTCCACATTCCACATTCCACATTAGTCATGATGTATTCTTCTAGAATTCCATTTTAAGCATTTAGTTTATTTAAGTATATCATCCTTGGTAAGGGGGAAGGTTCCATATATCTTTTGGTAAGTCAGCCACCTGCATGCTTTTATTCTGCCAACACAATTGCCATGATGGTGGTGCATTCCCAGTTGAACTTGCGTGGCGAAGCTGTACACCTCAAAGGTGAGCACGGCCAGTGAGGCATAGTGCCTGTCTGCCGTGCCAGTTTAGGTTTAGAAGTTTGAAATATTGTAGGCTTAAGTTTGAGTGCCGCTCTGTGTTTGGTGCTTCTCACTAGATAGTCTCAGCAAAATTGCAGAGTAATAGCATGCTATAATTTGCTATTTTTGTCATATGTGCTATATTCAGGTTCGTCTGGTCAATGACAATGTCACGAACAAACCAAGAGGTTATGCATTTGTGGAGTATATGCACACACGTGATATGAAAAGTATGTTTCCCCTGACACAATTTTCCAAATTTGTTTGTTATAACATGCTGTTCTTTTGATTTTTACTAAAGTCGTTATTTAATTGCGTCTCTCCAAGTGCATGACGTTTGCTTTGCACCCCATTATATTTTGCAGCTGCCTACAAGCAGGCTGATGGCCGCAAGATAGACAATCGGAGAGTGCTTGTGGATGTTGAGCGTGGGAGAACTGTTCCAAATTGGCGGCCTCGAAGACTGGGAGGTGGCTTGGGATCTACTAGGGTTGGTGGTGAAGAAGTCAATCAAAAGTACTCTGGACGGTTGGTGACATTTGCTTTTCCGGAAAGATGGTTTGTTTTGAAGGTAGACATTCATGAGATATTTTTAATTTCTTGGACAAAGCTTGATGGTTGTTTGTCCTCTATAACAGAGAACCTCAGCTACTTTCAGCTGGGCCACCACGGATAGAGGAGCCAAAGATCAGAGAAGAGCGGCACGATGATCGGTAATTCTCATTTTTTAATTTTTTCTGTGGTTGATTTTCTTGTGATGATTCAACTGATGCTCTAGCTTTCTTTTGGTTTTAGCAGTGAAAGAGACAATGAACGTGAACGTGACAGGGATCGTGACAGGAAGGAGAGGGAACGAGAACCCGAACGATCACATGAGCGATCACTGGAGAGATCACACGAGCGTAGCCGTGGTAGGGATCGAGATCGTGACTATGATCATGATCGTGATCGCGACAACATAAGAGAACATGATAGATATCATAGAGATCGGGATAGAGATCGTGAAAGGGACAAGGACAGAGGTGAAAGGGACAAGGACAGAGATCGTGGTCGTGATCGCCATCGTGATCGGGAACGTGAGCGCCCTCGTGATAGAGACAGAGAGAGAGAACGCATAGAACGATCTCATTCACGTGATCATGAACGGGAGAGGTGAACGACTTCATAAAGGTTTTCAACTGTAGGTAAAAAGGGTGAGAACAAATTATTCTTTTACAGCATTTTATTTTTTCCACAAACAATGAGAATATGAGAAAACTTCATTACTAGGCATTAATGGAACCCATAGTGGCTCTCTGATAAAAGTGTGTTCAGAAGTGGGATGACACCCAATTTGCAGACCGTGGCATATAAATTTTTGGGGAATAGTTCAAAGCTGATGCCAAATGGTTGTTATCGCTGATATTTATCTGTTGGTGCAGTTCTGTCAATGTTTTTCTCTTTATGCAAGTGCTTTGAATGTAATGATATTTACGGAGTTGTCGATTGCCCTTTTAAAATCATTCGATTTTTCCACCATTTTCTTCTAATATGATCCCAGTAATTTCTTCAACAATTCACATGAAAGCTTATATTGTGCATTATCCTTCTGGAGACATTACCATGATCTTTCATTTGTTTTATCTGCAAGTACTGTGAATTCACTGTTTCTAGAAGTTATACTAGTCCTGTACTACTAATCCATACATGAGCATGAATAGCTGAGTGTGTAGGTCCCTGATGATGGGTGGAGTGATTTTTCCACCATTTTCTTCTAATTTGATCCCAGTAATTGCTTTAACATTTCACATGAAAGCTTATATTGTGCATTATCCTTCTGGAGACATTACCATGATTGCAGTTATCCTTCATTTGTTTTATCTGCAACTACTGTGAATTCACTGCTTCTAGAAGTTATACTAATCCTGTACTACTAATCCATACATGAGCATGAAAGTTATACTAATCCTGTACTACTAATCCATACATGAGCATGAATAGCTGAGTGTGTAGGTCTCTGATGATGGGTGGAGTGTCCACTCAAAAAATTGAATGTTTGACAAACCCTCACACAGTTTAATCTCCAAAAGTTTCAAGTAGCATATTTATAGCTGTTAACCTATATGTTTATAGCTGTTACACTATATGCTTATAGCTGTTAAACTATATGCGTAATAGGGAACTGCAGAACTTTTAGCTGATTTAGTGGGTTATCTGTCTTGGGGCGAGGAGTGTTGGGCGTGGACACACCACAAATAGGCAGCGTGTACTTAAAAAACAAACTCTCACACAGTTTAATCTCCAAAAGTTTCAAGTAGCATATTTATAGCTGTTAACACTATATGCTTATAGATGTTAAACTATATGCATAATAGGGAACTGCAGAACTTTTAGCTGATTTAGTGGTTATCTGTCTTGGGGCGAGGAGGGTTGGGCGTGGACACACCACAAATAGGCAGCGTGTACTTAAAAAAACAAACTAAATGTTAGTGAGTACTGGCAGTGTTGGTCTAAATTCAAAAATTAATACACCTTCCGAGTGAAGTGGATATGAAATCTGATTTTAATTTTGTCCTTGGGACGGTTGGGGGAGAGAGGATCGTCGTTAGTTGACATGCCTGGGACAAGAAAAGAGAGCACATCAGAGTAGATTGGGACAAGAAAAGAGAGCACATCAGAGTAGATTGGGGTGATGCGAAGTAGATTGGGGTGATGCAAAGGCGATAATTTGGAGTCTAAACAAATATTTAGAGAAAAACACAAACAAATATTAGAGCAGATACATTTTATGTTTATAAAAAATTATTTAATTAAAAACAAAAGCTCGTCTAATTTTATAACTTTTTAAAATTTAAAGCACAAAACTAAGATACATTTTACATGGGAGTGTGCCATGCCATAATTGCTATTGGTTATGGTGTATTAATGATAAGGGGGCGTGTCGTGGGTGTCATTGCTTTATTGAGTAGTAGTTCCAAAGGTGATGGTTGAATATCTTTTTGCGAGGTATACTTCAATAATTAATTGAAATATTGTTGACTTCTAGTTCTGGACCGATGGGAACTCCTACTCAGAAACGAGTAGCTTCTTAGCTTCCAGCTTCTAACACCTTTTGGGACTCTAAGCTACCGCAAGGTTATACTCGACTGACTATAGGGGGGAGGTATAACCGATAGGATTCCGCATGGGATACGTACATATAATGATTCGATCCTAGCGCTTTGTTCCTCGCTCCGCTCGTGGCACTACCGGCAGTTGCATTTTCTCCGATTGATCCAGTTTCAGCTTATCCAGCATCAACAGCAAAGGGAATGAAATATTGTATTGAAATTGATATTTTTTGAATTTTTAAAGTTTATATCAGTTAAATTTGGCCAGTTCATAAAAAAAAAAAAAAAAAAAAAAGAGTCTATTACACCATTTTTATCAAAATTGTAATTTTATAATTAATGAAACATTTTTATATTTTATAATTAATAAAAGGTATTTTCAATGTAGAAATGGATTCAATATAAATATTTCTAAATATTATATTATATTGAAATGGAAATGTTTTGAATTTTTCAAGTTTATTATATTTGTCAGGTCATTTTTATCAAAATTGTAATTTTATAATTAATGAAAGTTGTTTTCAATGCAAAAATGGATTCAATATTTTCAAATATTTCTACTTAAACTGGATTATGCAATGTTAACATCTGATAAATTGTAATTTTATAATTAATGAAAGTTGTTTTTAATGTAAAAATAGATTCAACATTTTCAAATATTTATACTTCAACTGGATTATGCAACGTTAACAACTGGATTATGCAATGTTAACATCTGATATTTGCATTTCCATTTACTCAAAAAAAAATTCTTATCAAAATTTAGGTAAAAAATATAAGTTTCCCTTCTCATTATTTATTTGAGCAGGTGAAAAAGAACACATAGTTTATTGAAAACTATGTAAAATCTGATCTTAATATTATAATCAATAATGACTAGTAAAGAGAGAAAACTATGTAAAATCTGATCTTAATATTATAATCAATGATGACTAGTAAAGAGGGGTGAAGAAGAACCAAATTGTGCAAGTTTAGACTTTGGCTATTGAAAACTATGTAAAATCTGATCTTAATATTATAATCAATGATGACTAGTAAAGAGGGGTGAAAAAGAACCAAATTGTGTAAGTTTAGACTTTGGCTATGTAAAATCTGATCTTAATATTATAATCAATGATGACTAGTAAAGAGAGGGGTGAAGAAGAACCAAATTGTGCAAGTTTAGACTTTGGTTATTGAAAACCATGTAAAATCTGATCTTAATATTATAATCAATGTAACTAGTAATGAGAGGGGAGTATTATTTGTTGGAGAAGAGTGCAAATTATATGGCTTGGGTACGGGGTTAAATGTTTTAGCTGTTAGAACAGGAGAGCGTGGAAATTCGAACCCTCAAAATATTTTGTGTAGAGGGCATAACATGGTAAAGGACTAGGGGCTTATTGGTGTGGGATGGTGATTTTCACCCAGCCCACCAGGGATCAAACCCTATCGAGACTTAGGCCCGTTGTTATAAGGCTCAAAGGGTAGGCGCCCCCCCCGGGATGTCTCGGTTCTTGCTGAGTCACAAGTTAATGGTATATTTGCCTTGCGGGCTGTTGGATATACTCTTGGGTTTATAGTGGTAGGCGACAGATTTGAACCTGGGCCAGGCTCAGGTAATCTCGACGTGTTATCGATTTCCCCATGGTTAGAAAAAAACAAAAAAAAAACATGGTAAAGCATGGATGTTTGGGTTGAATGTCTTGTTTTTCATTTATATTGATTGGATTTTGGATTTTAGTATGTTTGTGATTTTATGTTATATATCCATTTGTTGGAGAAGAGTGCGAATTATATGGCTTGGGTATGGGGTTAAATGTTTTAGCGGTTAGAACAAGAGAGCATGGAAAATCAAACCCTCCACATATTTTGTGTAGAGGACATTTGTGTAGAGGGCATAACATAGTAAAGCATATTTTGTGTAGAGGGCATAACATAGTAAAGCATGGATGTTTTGGTTGAATGTCTTGTTTTTCGTCTATATTGATTGGATTTTAGTATGGTCGTGATTTTATGTTATATATCCATTTTTGTTTATCTATCCCCACTATATCAAAATGAGGATTTGGAGTGAGATTCAGTGCTCCCCATGATTTGCATTGTGTTATTGTTGAGTTGGGATTCAATGCTCCCTGTGATGAATCAAAATCATCTTTTTGCTCCCTGTCATGAATCAAAATCATCTTTTCATCTTTTTCCTCTATATTAAGGGGATTTTTTAAAAATTACTTCTTATAGAATTTTTGGCAAAATTAACTCTGTTATTAAAGTGTACCTATGTTGTTAAAGTAATTTAAGATATGCATTTCACTTCATTTGCAACCATTTGGAAGATTTTGAATTTGAATCTTTGAAGTATAATGTTGTTAAAGTCATTTAAGATATGCAATTCATTTCATTTGCAACCATTTGGAGGATTTTGAATTTGAATCTTTGAAGTATAATTGATTTAAATTTGAAAAAACATGTCTTCGTTGTGTAGAGCAGTCGGTGAGGGAGTGCGCTGTTAAAGTACTCTGTAAGTGAAATCACTGTGCTGTTAAGGTACTTTAAGTGAAATCACCGGTTCGAAACCTCTGGGGACACTTCAAATCCAGCCATGTTAAGGGCTGGTGTGGTCTTGATCCATGGGTGATTTTGACGGTTTAGATGCGTTTGGGTCGTGGCATCTCAGCGACAAGTCAATCCTGCAAGTCAAAGATATTTAACTAAAAAAAATAAATTAAAAAAACATTATAAAAATTTAATAATTTTAAAAATAGATTAAATATTATTTTAATAAATTATCTTATTTTTGAAAGATCACACGAGAAAATATCCAAATGATGTTTCATATTTGTGATGGATATTTAGTAAATCTATTGGTGTAGATTAATGTGTTTAATCCTATTTAAAATAAGATATGTTAACACACAATTGGCTAATTGCCCAACTCCAAAGGATGTTTCATATTTGTGGATGGATATCTAGTAAATCTATTGATGTAGATTAATGTGTTAATCTTATTTAAAATAAGATCTGTTAACACACAACTAGCTAAATTCCCAACAATAATAGCAATAATTAATAACCTTTGACTCAAAAGTCAATCTTAAATTTGAACCAGTTTTAAATTAACACACAATTAGCTAAATGCCCAACAATAATAACAATAATTAATAACCTTTGACTCAGAGATCAATCTTGAATTTGATCCAGTTTTAGATTTAATAGCTTCTTCTGTTCCATATCTTTTAATAATAGCAAATCTAATAGCAGATTCAAAAGCAACACCTGCGCCAGAGCAAAGCAAGTAGCAAAAGCACCTAGAGCAAAGTGTACCAACTCTTCTTTTGTTGGTTGACGGGCGAACAATGAAAAGAACGTAGCATGATTATCTGCCGGCTTAGGTGGTCTCATCCGCTGTACTGTAGCGGTGGAGAAAGACACCTATCTAAAGGAAGACCCTCATTGAGAATAAGCAGAGAAGGTGCTAAAGGCCCGCATAAGGAAAAATACGTCTTTTAACACTTTGAACTGAATTGAGTAAAATATATATGAAGCACCATTTTTATGAAATTTATCATTATGTAAAAATGATATGTATTATAAGTTATACCATATTTTAATAAAATTATCTGTAAAAAAAAGTCATTTTGATATAATTTCTTATTTTACCAGGCTTAAAATTCAAATTCTTTACCTTTTATTCTTATATCCATAATAATATATAATAATATTAATAGCATAACTAAATTACATAATATTTTAAGAAATTTATAAGAAATGATATGCTTCATGATTTTATTAAAATCTGTAATATTGTATTAAAAAACAAAATAGATTTTTTTTAGTTATTAATTTTTTGACAGGATTCTGCGCACGCCTGCTCTGGTGTGCTCTCTCTTTCTCCTGCTCACGTTGTCATGGCCCCAGGAGGGGCTCCCGAGGCTCCCACCCCTCTCCCTCCAGAGATCACAACTTTCAGGAAGCTAGTTGCGACCAATAGCAAACACCCAGTATCAGAGACACATCAAGAATTTGTTAAAAAGATGGATAATATTCCTTCAGTCGCCCTCCCAGTAGAAGAAACATGCCGATCTGCAATAGACTTAGCTAAACGGGGGCTCATTGGGTAGTTCATTGGCTTATGGTCTTCTCCCAAAGCTGTTGACGCGTGGGTGCAGAGGAACTGGAGTCCACTAGTAAAGGAAGGTATCACAAGCCACCGTGTTGGCAGGGGATTCTTTGTCTTCGTCTTTGACAATCTAGAAAATGAAAATTTCATCTTCAGGAATGGACCATATTTTATGGGCCCTCAGGGTTTGTACCTGAACAAATGGTCTCTAGATTTTGATCTGATGCAAGATGTGCCTTTCGCTGTCTCGGTTTGGGTGCGCCTTCCTCATTTACCCTTGCATTGTTGGAATTCGAAGTCATTAGAATCCATTGGAAACACCCTTGGGAAATACATCAACAAAGCAGAGAGAAATGATCAGTTTTCCTGTGCAAAAATATGCGTCGAAGTCGATTTGGAGGTGGGGCTCCCGGAAGCCATTCGACTAACGGTTGCAGACTGGTCTCACATCAAAGAATTGGATTATGAACAATTCCCATTTAAATGCAGGTATTGCCACGACTACAGACATTTTGCTCGACACTATAAAAAGAAGGTTGAGGAAGAGGTGGAGAATTCGAAAGGCGATCAATGGACACAGGTTCAGAAAGCAGCCCCGCTAAAGCATAACAACATATCCAAAGGGAAAGGGGCACCAATGGGCACTGCCGCCCCCACCTCAGGGTAAGTTCTTGGGGAAGGGAGCTCAACCCCTCCAATTTCAGAGGCTTCTAAAAACCCTTTCGAAATCCTCAACAATCCTTAAAAAGTTTCTGATCCAATGATCGAAGAACCTGAGCAGCAGACCCTTCCTCCTGTAGTGGAAAAAGACAATGTAGAGGCACCCTAATCTGGTTCCCCAATTGGAATCTCCTCCTGCCCCTCCTACGCAGAAATGACAAAAAAGAAACCTCCGGAAACCTCTGGATCTTCAGAAGAAGAGTCTTTCGAGGGACACTAAAAAAGAGCAGGAAGGAAATCACATAAGGAAGCTAGAGAAGAAGAAGCAGAGAGGCAAAAAATGCAAGGAAGCCAATCCACCATTGAAATGTCCATCGGAAGAAATACCAGAACAAGGTCCCCCAAGGGAGGTCCTACCCACTCCAATCCCAGTAAATAATGCGCATAGTCTCTTGGAATTGCAGAGGCCTGGGGAATCCATCGAAGGCCGAAGCGGTCAAAGTTCTTTTGAAAATTGAATCTCCCGAGATCCTCATGCTCCAAGAGACTAAAATTGAAGGGGAAACCCTTCTAGAAATCAACAACCAGAAATGGAAGAAAAACGCAAGGAAAGCCATCAACGCAAGGGGCTCCTTAGGTGGTCTCGCAACTCTGTGGATGAAGGACAAGTTTCATTTAGAAGCTCTTTTGAGACTCAACATTGGATTTTCACCGAACTCCGACATACTTCAAGTAAGCTTTCTCTCTCACTCTTCAATCTTTATGTTCCTGTCCTGTATTCCGAGAAGAAAGATTGTTGGCAATCTTTAGCAGATTTTTTAGAGATCTTCTCTCCTTCGAACATTATTCTAGCTAGAGATTTAAACCTAGTTTTCAAACCAAAATAAAAGAGAGGAGGCAACAGTGGTAGTGACCAAATGCTCCCCTTTGTTGATGATCTAGTTCATCAGTGGGACCTCCTTGACTTCAAGCCTTCGAAAGGACTCTACACTTGGACACATAACAAAGTAGGGGCTGATCACATCTCAACTCGCCTGGATAGGTTCTTAGTCCAGAGCTCGTTCCTGCAAGAAAGGAGAATAATCTCTTCCAAGATTCTCCCCAAATTGACTTCCGATCACAAACCCATCCTCCTTCATTTGGAAGAAGAAGAAAATATGGGTCGAATTCCTTTCTGGTTTAGCCCTCTTTGGATAGATAAGGAGGGGTTCCTGGAAACTGTCCATCCAGCTTGGTCCTCTCCAGTTACAGGGTCTCCAAGCTTTGTATGGGAACATAGATTAAAGGAAACAAAACATGCATTGAAACCCGGGTTAAAAATCCCATTAACACCCCCCTAGTCTGAGAACTAAGACTGTTCAACAGTTATCATATTTGCAATTGAAAATGGAGAGCAAGGACATCACCAACTCAGATTTAGAGAAAGAACAAGCTGCTTAAAGCAAAACTTTCCGTGATTTTCGCCAAGAAGAAGAGTACTAGAGGCTTAAGTCTTGAAGCTTGTGGCTAAAAGTTGGAGACCGAAACACCTCCTTCTTTCATCGGTAGTCTAGAGCCCTCCTTTCTCGAAATCACATTTCTGAAATTGCCTCCACGGATGGATCGATTCACAAAGGTTTTAATCAGCTCAAAGTAGCAACAGAAATACACTTTCAGAACCTTTACAAGGAAGATGGCTCCCACTGCAATGAGACTACCTCAAACTTCCTCTCACACATTCCCTCTCTTGTAAGCAGGGATGATAACTTAGTTCTCATGAAGCCATTTACTGAAAAAGAAATCTGCAATGTCATCTGGTCCATGGAGCCCGACAAAGTTCCAAGGCCAGATGGTTTCTCAATCCATTTTTATAGAGCATGCTGGGACATAATCAAGACTGATTTGCTGAGAATGATTAAAGATTTCCAACAAAGAGCCAAAGTGGGAGGCAACACTAACTCCACTTTCCTAGCTTTAATCCCCAAAGAAGTGAACTAGAGCTCATTCGAAAGATTCAGGCCTATCTCGCTCTGCAACGCTTCATACAAAATTCTGTCCAAGCTATTGGCAAATAGAATTAAGCCTTTGCTAGAGAATCTCATTTCCCCCATGCAAGGTGGATTTGTCAAAGGGAGACATATTCTAGATAATGTAATTCAGGGACAAGAAGCCATGCACTCCAGTCATCAACGACAGGAGCAAGGGATGCTTATAAAGATTGACATGGCAAATGATTTCAACCGGGTAAACCTCTCCTTCCTATATAAAGTCCTTCTCTCTTTTGGATTTTGTCCTGACTTTATAAATTTGATCAAAAATTGTACTGAAAAGCCTTGGATAGCCCCCCTAGTGAATGGCAGACCGACTAATTATTTTCAAGCTTCAAGGGGATTAAGGAAAGGCTTCCCTCTTTCCCCCTTTCTGTACATCTTGATGGCAGATTCTTTAAGCATAAAGATGACTGCTGAAAAGAAGGTTGGATCAGTCCCATACATTAGTCTGTTGAAGGGCCTTGATCCAATCAATCATGCCCCTTTTGCAGATGATTCCCTCATTCTGGGCGGAGCCTCCATAAAGATTTCAAAAAACTTCAGCGAAATCCTACAAAGCTTCTGCAGTATCTCCGGAGCGCTCATCAATAAAAGGAAAAGTGCAGTGTATGGATGGAATGTAGATCAACAAACAATTCAACGAATTGCCCTTTACCCGGGGTTCTCGAGCTATGCTTCTTGGGAAAAAATAAAATATCTAGGACTTCCCTTAACTCTGGGCTCCAACAAGTCTTCACTATGGGCAGAAGTAATAGGCACATTCAAAGAAAAAATCTCATCTTAGGGTGGTTAGTGGCTTACCAATGTTGGGAAACTCACCCTCATTAAATCGGCCCCGTCTTCCTTGCCAATCTACCAGGCTTCCTTCCTTCTAGCCCCAAAGGCGATCACAACTTAGATTTCAAAGTTGATTCAAGACTTTCTCTAGCGTGGAGGTAAAGGCAATCAAAAGAAATGCCATTTGGTCAATTGGGAAATTGTCAAACGCCCATTTTCTGAAGGAGGCTTACAGGTAAGAGATCCCGAACTTACAAACCTGGCACTGTGGAAAAATCCTTTGGAAAATTTATACAAATCGTCGACGTCTTGTAAGTAAACTCCTAAGAAAAAAATACCTCAATGGGGCTTCCTTGAGAAACCTCCTGGCAGAAAATACTCCCAAAGGCACTCTGATTTGGAATCTCTGTCATCGTGGGCTTGATTCCTTCCAAAAGCATCTATATCGTATCCCAGGGAATGGGAGAAAAGCCATGATGTGGCAAGACAATATCATGGGCAACGCGCCCCTCAACGTTTCTGACGAATTCAAGGAGATCCATGAGTGGCTAACTCAACACAGATTCACCAAAGTGTCAGATATCTCTTCTTGGTATGGGTCAGGGAGCTAGCGGACCTGGGTTCTCTTGGGCGTTCCAGATCATTTGCAAACGCAAAAAATTATTTTCCTAGCTGCGTTCACGGACTTAACTCCTGTTCATCTCCTCTTGTTGGATAAATCGGGCTGGGGCAAGACTGGATTCTACACTGCAACTCAAGGATTTACTTCACTTCAATCCCCCCATGCGTCGATCGAGTCAACAACCCTCTGGAAGCAGGTATGGGATCCTCTTGGCCTTCCTAAAATAAACTTCTTCTGCTCGGTTTTAATGCACAAGAAAATTTTGACAGGAGAAAATCTGGGAAAAAGAATCATTATCGGTCCTCATAGATGTTCCATGTGTTGTAATGCTCTTGAAACGATGGATCATCTGTTTGTGGACTGTCCATTCACCCAAGAAGTATGTAAGATCTCCCTACAAGGCCTCAATGCCACAATTCCAAAGCAGATCTCAGTGGTTAACTTATTCTCAACCTCGAAGTCGCGCTATCCTCAAGAGGTTCAAAGCAGTTCAAATTGGAAAAGAATTTGGTAGGCTATCCCCAAATACATTTGCTGGAAATTATAGCTGTCCAGAAAGGAACAGAGCTTCAACAATACTCTGCCTTCCCCCCAATGGTGGTAGCTAAAGAAAAATCCCTCCTTGAAACAATGGCTAACCATTCTTTCAAGAACGAAAATACTCTCCTCTTTGAAGAAAAGAAATGGATAGGAACCTTCACTTTCCGGGACAGAAAACAAACCTTTGTTCGCCCCTCTATCACTCCAGGATGACATTTGTGAGACACAGATGCAGTTTTTCAAGCTTCGTGGAGGAGGCAAGGCATAACCTCGGTCTTCTTCGATGACACCTCCAAAGGAAACCCAGGGAACGCAGGAGCATGTAGAGTGATTTACTCGGATGGATCCCGAAAATATAGCTTTAGTTGGGAATTGGTCAGAGAACAAATAACCAGGCTGAAATTATCGGTCTGCTCAAAGCTTGTCAGATAGCGCGTGAAAATGGCAATAAAGAAATACAAGTTTTTGCTGACTCTGAAATCCTGATAAAGATTTTAAATATGAATGATCACTTCAGCAATCCAACGATCAACAAGACACTGCAAAGGCTCCGACAAGTGCTGCAAAATTTCTCCTCCTCTCTCTTCTTCCACATCCTGCGTGGATCGAACAAGGAAGCAGATGCAAAGGCGAACATGGGCTGCCTTTTGCCCCTAGGTGCATTCAACAAAAATGACGAAGCCCCCCTGTGGATTCCCATCCCGTAGATTTGGCTCTTCCTCTCCTCATAGCTCTGTAAGAATGGGACATGCTGTGTTTTGGTTAAGAGGGAAGTTGTCCCCTTGTAATGATGGTTGATTTGGCCTAGGCCCAACCGGTTTTTAAATAACAAAAAAAAATCCATTTTAGTTAAAATAAATAAAATAAAATAGATTTTAAAGTTTGTAATATTGTATTAAAAAATAAAATACTTTTAAAAGTTATAATTTAACAAGAAGAGTATAAATAATTATTTGATTAAAAAATAAAGGTTAACTTAATTTTGTAATTTTTCAAAGAAAAAAATATGAAATTTGTGTATAAATTTCTTATTTTTAAAAATCAATATTATGTAAAAATATTATAGTGATTCCACTTGATTAATAGATATCAAAATTTTTAAATAAATTGTTAAAAATATGTTTTTATCTTTTTGGGAATGAGTGCAATAACATTTGAAAATAGTATATATAACTAAAATATATATAACTAATCAATGATAATCACTGAACATGCTACCAAGAAAACTTGGCATGGCCGCTATAAGGTCTTTGCCTACATATGGTAGTAGGCACATTGCCTAGGTGGGTGCAGAGGGTTGTTGTAGAAGGTTGCAATGCCAAATGTTTCCTATTCTATCAATGGAGGATTTTATGTTGCCTCTATACAAGTTGGGATGCCTTGGGCACATGAGTCAGACGTGTAGACCTAATGCCTTAAACATCCTTTAGCCATTGGAGTTAGGCATGCATTTGGCCTACAATTTGCTCAATTTTTTTGCATACTTGAATTTCTTGAAAGTTTGTTTCAACATCTGAGGTTATGTGGCATTGCTTTGTCTTGACGAGAGGGGCTTGGCTAGCATGTGCCTATTGCAACTAGATTATGCTTCTTCATTTAAGGTCTGCCTTGAACCATCATCTTAAGCTACAATTTGTTAAATGCAATTAAGTTCTACTCAAGTAGGTTCATTCAACAATAGCAACACGTTCAACTGTAACCTTTAAAACATCCCAATGATACTTGGCCAATATTTCAATACTCAACCAATACAAGAAAAGAAAGGAATAGTAACATCCAATACATAAAGAGTCCACAACAAACATGTATAGGCAACACCCAAGGGAGGTGCCTTAACTTATTATATGAATAATGTCACATATATATAAGGGAGTTGCAACGTTTTGCCTGCAACTCAAGGCTGCAACTGTATTATAGATGTACAATGAATTGCAGGCAATATTGCCTTCTACTCAATATTCAACTGTGCACAATCCAAACCCTAAATCAATTGCAGTTTTGTTGTCATAGAATTGTAGTCCGCTCGGATTTTTTTCGTGACTTGAGTTCGTTTAAGATGATCTGACAGTTGCGGTCGTGCGACATTGCCTTGCCTCAGTTGCAGTGGCTTGGACAACTTGTGCCTATTATAACTAGACTACACCTCTTCACCTAAGGTTTGCCCATAACTTCATCTTAGGCTACAACAAGTTAAATGTCTAGCCAATTTTAACAAACTTAGTTCATTCAACAATTAACACTTAGGCATACATACCACTGTAGTCATAAAAAATCCCAACAATATAACACTTAGACAATATTTCAACTTAGCCAATTAATAGTATGCAAGGAACAATATTCAATACACATAAAGCAACCATAGAACATAAGTATGAACATGCACTAAGATATGCGCCTTAACATTGTTATATAGAGAATGCTATAATGGTGTACAACAAGGGATTGCGACTAATTGCTTGCGACTCATTTACATACTACACTTACAGTGACCAACAACAAACAAAACTGTCAATCCAACCATAGAAGCAATCATAGGCATGTGTCCTATATGTCTTGTTTTCATCTCCTTGTCACTTAGTCAATGCAAGTCGACGTGCGATGTCCATGCCTTGATTTGAAAATCGCATACCTCTTTGATGACTCCTTGCAACTCCTTGCTTGTATGCCTCAACACTTTGAGGCATCCCACCTATTTATATGGGCTTGCCTTGCCTTGTGAGGCCCCTTTCATCTATTAACCGTTTCGTTGAATCGTTCCAACTCATACCGAGTTCATTGAGGTTGTCCCATCCGCTCAGGTCTTCCTGTCCACCCAGATTGTCTCAAGCTTGCCTAGGTTGTCCCATTTACTTGATTGTTTCGTTCGACTATGCCCAAATGCACCCAACAATGCCTATGTGAGCCAACACATTCGATTCATCGCAAATTGTTTGAAGTCAACTTTGTCCACTCGTCTCAGTCAACCTAGCGGTCCTAGTGTGTTTGACTCATTCAAGTTTGTACCACTACACATGAGTCCATTCTTTTTCACCCAAGTGCGCGCAAGGCATTCGAAAAATGTGCACCCAATGAATGCATGCTCAAGGGTGTACCCCTTACGAGTGCACCCCACAATTGTGGCCTACAACAATCTGTGCTCGAAGGCACCTCGACCGTTCGTCGTAATCCCCAAGTGTGGGTTGCCTAACTCTTTCTAGACCAAGGAAAGGTCACCATTCTTGTCTTCCTACTGTTTTGTCACGCCACTTTCAAAAAAAAATTTCCCCAAGGTGGTGCACTAGGCTCCATTGGGTGCTCTTAGGTAGTGATCCAACCTGCTACAACTCAATGATAAGTCAATGGCAAGTGGCTGCCTAGGCCACTTCCAACATTACCAATCCGTCCAACATCTAATTCATGTGAAGAGTTTGGAAGGTCATCATACTTTTGCATCAAGTACATCAATAGAGGCATGTTCGAACCAATTCTTCCCTCGTCTTGTTCCAACAATCATTCGATTTTTGGGTCACCTTGCCAATTGTCTTGCCCAAGTGTGCCCAAGGAGGGATTAGCCTCCTCTTTGGCCCTAACATACCAAGGTCACTGTGCCTCTACCTTGTTGTGTTGGTCTACTGTCTCCAACTTCCCACCTAGATTTGGAACGTCTTGCCTACTCGAACAAGCATCCGTCAATGTAGCCATCACTGCCATTGTGGAGTCCACCATGACTTCCTTGGTTGAATTTGCTACTGTCTCCAACTGTCCACTCAGACATGGAATATTTTTCCTACCCAAATAAACATGCATCAATGTAGCCACAATTGTCATTGTGGAGTCCACTATGGTTGCAATCCTAGTGAGCCTTTGTTCCAACACTTTCACTGAACCAATGTCCACCAAAGATCGTCCAAGACCTCCTCTCAAAGTCCCATTATGCAGTCACTCTTCAAGGCTAAATCGTCCATGTTATTTATTTCAACGTTGCTTGGCTCGCTTGTAGAAACCATGCTCAAGGAGGTCATTTTTCTAATAGCTTCTTGACTCCTCACAATAGGGACAATGCATGGACCTTGGCCTGAAAAAATGACCAAACATTCTAAGAGAAGCATAGGTGCTGCCCCACCTTTGCCTTCCTCTAGAACTCTTAGCCAAGAAAAACCTCAAAGTCATCCATATGCATAATGGTGAAACTTGCAGTTCCACTCCAATTTCCAAGCTTCAAGGTGACTTCATTGGCTGTACCACCTTTTCCACCCTTGAGTTCATTGCTTTGAAGTAACTTTGTGTCGACTCAATTTGCAACCCAAGCTCTCTTGCAACGTCTTCCTTTATGAAGTTGTGGGTTTCCACAGTATCAATCATGGCATCCATTTCCCTTTCGTTCAATACTATTGGAACATGGAAAAGTCTTGTAACATCTTGCTCTTGGCTTATTACATATTTATCCTCTAACACAACACCTAAGACTTGCAAAACACCAACATATGTTTTTTCCACTTTCTCCATAATAGACAACCTCTATTTCATTTTACACTTTTTTGCATAATGATCCTTTGCAAAAATCCAACATGAAATAAACTGACCTTTTTTTAGGAGTTTTGGTTTCTTGGCCTTGTCCTCACCAATGTTCCTAGACGACTTTGCCTTCCCTTTGTCTTTTTTCTTGTTCTTTCCACGCTGATTCTCTCCTTGAACATCCTCACCATTCCTTGGAACACATTTTGTATTTGCCTTGTAGTCCAACAACATGTTTTTTGTGGTGATCACTGATACAAGGGTTTGCATGTTTTGGCGTCGCAGGTCACTCTGCGTCCAAGGTTGCAGTCCGTTCATAAAATGGATCAATGTGTATTCCCCAAACATGTCTTTTATTTCCAACATAAGTCTTGAAAACTCTTTGATATATGTTTGAATCATTCTCGTGTGCTTAAGAGACAATCACTGATTCTGTGCAATCCAACGTTGATTCCCTGATCCACACTGAACCTTGAAGGCAGTGTTCATCTCCATCTAGTTTTCAATCTTCTTCAAATTGTGCCTAGCAGCTAAATCCTTCGCTTGGTTTTTCCACCAAAGCTTCGTGGTACCTGTAAAGAACATTGCAACAACGTTGACCTTTGTTTCGTCTGAACTTATGTTCATCTGTTCCAAACACTATTCAATGTCCCAATAGAAGTTACCAAGTGACTTATCATTGCGGGTTCCATCATATGGTTTCGGTTCTTTGATCTTTATCCTCATAGGCATTGAAAATTTTTGTCAATTAGCAACAATTTGTTTCAACACATTGATAGTGTTTTCTTGGTCTTTGACTTGTGTCACCACTGTGTTCAGCAAGCCCTCCACTATCCTCAATTGTTCCTCAACAACACTGGTCAAGGACGCAATGATCATGTTTGCGGTCTTTTGACATTTTTCCATAGTAGTATTGAAGGTTTGGCACATGTGGGCCATCTCCTCTTCTAAATATTCAACCTTCTCATCGTGCTTGCGAAGGGAGGTTGTCATCTTCTCAACAATATTCTCCAAGTTTGAAATTTTGTACCTCGTCCTTGGTGTCTTTGGATCTTTCCCACAATTATTATCTTTTGCATGCAAACCGACCATCACCACTCACCTCAGTGCATGACAACTTGTCCCAAGACCTACTTCCCTGTTTCAAGTCGCTTCACTTGTCTGATGGAGCACCCCAAAGTGTCAAGAAGTCAAGTTTGCAACCACAAAACTGTTGTGATACCCACTATCATTGACCTATAGTTCGCCCAAAGTTTTTTTTGCGACCTGAGTCCACCCAAGTGATTTCGGCACCTGTGGTTGTGCGACACTGTTTTTCCTCGACCACAATGGTTTGTCCAACCCGTGCCTACTACAACCAAACTATGCCTCTTCACCTAAGGTTTGCCCATAACTTCGCCTTAGACTACAACAAGTTAGATGCCCAACCAAGTCTAACACACTTAGTTCATCTAACATTTAACTCTTACGCACGCGTTGAACTGTAGCATTAAAACATCCCAACAACACAACACTTAGCCAATATTACAACTTAGCCAATTCAAAATATGCAAGGAACAACATCATTCAATACACATAAAAAAACCATAGAACACAAGTATGGAGGGGTATCAAGACATGGGCCTTAACACTTTATTATATAGAGAATGTTACAATAGTGTACAACAAGGGAGCACAACCAACTGCCTATTTCTCATCTATATACTCCAATTACAATGGCCAACAACCAACAAAACTAGCAATCCAACCTTAGAAGAAATCGCGAGCCTGCCTCTTGCAGGTCCTATTTTGTTATCCTTTCCACTTAGCCAATGCAAGTCGATCTGTGATGCTGAAACCTTGAGCTTAACAATAGCAGACCTCCTTGATGACTCCTTGCAACTCCTTGGTTGTATGCCTTAACATTTTAAGGCATCCACTTATTTTTATGGGCTTGCCTTGCCTTGTGAAGCCCCTTTCATCCCAAGGTGGACCCAAGTGTCATTGAGTCGACTTGCTCTTCTTCGATGAATTGTCTGTCGATTTCTCTGTCAAATCATTCCAAATTGTGTTGAGTTTGTCGAGGTCATCCTAGGCCTCCCTAGGTCATTCCTTCTGCCCAAGTTGTCTCAAGCTTGCCCAGGTCTTCCCATCTACCCAAAATGTAGGCTAGTCCACTACAACATTTACAGATGCTAGAGAGACCTCAGGAAAGTGTCTCTATGGACTTCATCATTGTTGATCTAAGATAATGTTTTACGGTCTTAAGGTCAACCTCACGAGGATATGAATCCCCCCGTGTTTTAAGAGATGTGGTACTCTTGTTCTTATAATTCCAAGAAAATAACATGAAACAAAATAAAATATGAGAAGGACCAGACTTAAATATTTACATTCACATTCAAGGAAAACAACACTTGAGATTTAGAACCAAGTGTTAAAAAAAACTCATATGTACAATATATACAATGTGAATAGATAAGATGCATACATAATATAAATGACTGATATATCCATCACAACATTCATCATAACATTTAACAATACCATATATAGAGAGAACAAGAAATGGAACACAAATAAAAGAGAACTTTAAATTATATTTCAATAAAGTACCAAAAATATTATGATAGATAGAACATTTGGTAACTCAAGCTTCTGGTCAAAGTCTTTGAGAATATAACAATGTAATATCCCAAGTAGCTTTCTCAGAGTCTCAAAAATAATAATGAGTCTTTAATACAAAGTAAGTGTCTTTAAAGAAAGTAAAATGCGTTCACTCTTCAAAGAGGACTGGGATTGGCTCCCACAGACCATAAAATGAAAATATTTGGAAGATAAGAGAAGGACAACCAAGAATCAACCTAAATCCCACAGAAAACCGAGTAGACATAGTGATAAATTATTGTAGTGGAAATGGACAAAAGAGGAATTGAAGAGTAGAGTTTATGTTCAACTCACTGTGATGGAGAAATTTCATATCTTCACTTGATTGCAATTGACTCCTTTATAGACATCTGTTGTGGTTGAGGTGGCATAACCGCTCTAAATTTTTCTTGATTTTCTGGTTCAGTAATTTCAATTAACGTCTGTTTCAACTATTCCTCAATGTACTCTCTCAAAGATGCCGCAATGATTTCATGTTTGGTTTTAATCTCGAACAACTGTCTTTTGAATTCCCTCAGGTCTAGTTTTGATCGATGCAATGTGTCATCCACCTCATCATTTCTGTTGATATACCAAACCAACTATCTTTCAACTTCATCCTCATAAAATTCTATGGTTTTGGTAAATTCATTAGCCCAAGCAACTTTTAATGCTTTAAGTTGTCCCATTAAATATTCTTTAGCTAAGATCATGGTATTCATCAATAAATCAGGACCATCTAATTCCTTGGTAAGACCCACAAGATTAAGAAATAAATCACTCTTGTTATTCCTTAGGGCCTTAGTTTCATTTATCATTTCTCTTAACTCTTTAATTCTCCTTAACCAACATGCATTAATTTGTTTCATACGATAAGGCGAAGGAAGTTTTTGTTCCTTTCTCCGTGTTTCATTTAAACTGGAAAATTTAGCTGAAAATGTATTTACGACTTCCTTAAAAAATCCTTCATCATTCTCCAAATCTTTCTACAAATATTCTTTGAAATTCTCCATTCTGGAGGAAAATCTAGCAATATTTTGGGCAAGCTCCCAAATTTCCTGAATTATATCAACTCGTTTTTGTATGGCATCACCAACATCTTTTCTTACAGCCTGCAATAAACTTGATGAGCCTTTTTATTTCATACTGCTTTCAAGGATCTCCTCCAATTCAAGTATAGGTTGCATAGAACTTAAAGGTTCTCGGAACAATGGTGTTGGTACTAGAGCAACTTCTAATTCTTTTACTCTTTTCTTTAGTTCCAAATTCTCTTTCTCCATTTTGTCAATTGATTGTTTTAATGCATCTCCAGTAGCTCCATGAAGATCTGCAATTTTAGATGGCGCTACTCCATCCAAGTCAATAGAAGATTTCCATTGTTCAGATGACTTTTTATTCTTGGTATTGAAATTTTCTAATAGTAACGTTTTGGTTTCACGATTGTAATCTGCGTGGTGTAGAGTGACAAACTCTTCAAATATCTCGGGATCCTGAGTCATAATAGCATTAACTATTTCTCTTGTCTCCAACAACCTTTGTGCATACCGGTCAGGCTCTTCAATGATTTCGTTCGTGTCCATAGCATGGGGACTCTCTTGGTCTTTTGGTGCGTTCATTTCCACCGATGAAAAAATTATTTTTCTTTTTATAGGATTGTGTGCAACATGTGTTTTCTCAAGGAGTTTCCTTGGTGGGTTTTTATCTCCACCGTCATCTGAGCCTCCAAATGGTGTTTTTCTAGTATCCATTCCATTGGTTCTGTTCTTCATTCTTGATGGAGTGCTTCTTTGAGACGTTTTCGACAAGTTAGGGTTTTGATTTGTTGTTTCTCTGTCGTGTTGTTTGTATCCCTCATTTGTACTATTTATTTCTACTGTATTCTCTGAATTTTGGTAGGCCGCTAGTTCCCGGAGATCCAAATTATCTCCGCCACCTTATTGAAATTGTTCAATTCTGATAAAATATGAAGCATACCCAACTAACTGCATATGTATGGTGAATTTTCTATCCGGGTCAAAACCTTCGACAAGTTTGGCTTCCTTCAAACCCATTTGTTGCTGAAGTTTTTCCAACTCATTTAAGTGAGTTATGTGCTTAAGAATACAATCCCCAATTTTCCATGGTAGGGGTATAAACTATTTTTTCCTTTTGTCATGGAAGAAATGGGCCCAAGTTTTGCATTGCCTGCATACTTATCCAACAAATAGTTTATCTGATGTATAAAATGGTAAGAGGAAAGGTTTATCCTTACTCCCAAATACTCTAATCATAGTGAATTCTTTAGACAAATCATAAATCCCTTTTCCAGTGAGGAAGGAAGTTGCTTCCAAAGATAACCTTGATGTGCTCTGTCCAAATTTAAACCTTTTGAATTTTGAGATGAAATTGTAGTGGACTGGATAAAAACTGTATTGGGCCTTATGTTTGTACAAAATTGAATACCACGCATAAACTAGTTCTAACTTAAAATCCACATGTTTTTTGCAAGACAAATATTCAAAAACATGGCCACAAGAAATGGCGAAAATGAGGTAAGAAGCTATATATAATTTATGGGTCCTTTTGAGGTTATTCAACTAGAAAGAGATTTCACTGGAAATGAGATAACCCCAATCGATGATAGTTTTTTCATGCAGGGCATAATGCATAGCATATATGACATTTCTTGTTACAAACACAGTAGATTCCAATCCGAGAATGCGGGAAAATAGCCAAGAAAATTCTTTGTAAGGGTATTTTAGCAAGTTTACCTCAATTCTAGAAGTACCAGGGTTGCAGGTTGGATCTTCCAAATAGTTCCTCGACAGTCTGTTCCCTCCCTTGTGCCGCTTCAAAAATTTATCAGCTTCCTCACTCTTGAATCACATAGTTGGCACAAGTAGTCGTAACATTTTAGAAAATGTTGAGGGATCTAAAGAAATGGGTTGACGACCTTGCATTTGAATTATTCTTCGTTTAGAAACAAATTTATCTACACAACATTGAATGATCTCTTTTATATCAGTTACTTTTGGAACACATCCTGCTAATGCAATTCTTGTGGTCCAGATTAGGTTCGCCTTCTTCTCAGCTGGAGAAAGATTTTTGTAGTACTTGTATGCCCTAGACCAATGAAACTATTGATATTTTGCAACCAAGAGTGCTCAATGTATCTCCAAAAAATATTTTCTTCTTCTTACTTGACATCTTTTCTACTTTTTACAAAGGTGGAATTATTGTCGATACTTACAGATTGACATTTTTATTTTATTTAAATTCCACTACATACTCCCTGTTAGAATAATAGGTGTGCTTGTTTCACCGTAGACAATATAACAATATTGTCACCCAACCATAGGCACAGAGGCCATCCCCGAGCACCTTAACCTTGACAGACAAAATAATTCCAGAAGAAAACCCTAGAACCAATAGCCAACCAAGGTAGCGTACCTCTCTCCAAGGCTAGCGTAGCAAGCAGAAAGTCCAAACCATAACCAAGAAGAAAGTCCAACCATAACCAAAGACCAAGTCACCATTGCAGCAACTACAACTCTCCTCCTATCATGTGCACCACTTGTTCTTATGTAGTTATGAGAGTGAGTGTGACAAATGAGCTCTGACGCCCTCTTATTTATAATCCTCCAAGTGACCTAACTGGGACGAATTCTACTTCTAGAGGATAATAATTTAATATAAATTATTATCTTGAGATGACTTGTCTTCTAAGGTTATTTCCTAACCTTCTAGGGTTTTTCTTGCTTCCCAGAATATTCTAGACTTGTCAAAGGTTACATGTAGAGGTTAATACTTCCCGCAACTACCATAATATCAACACTCCCTCCTAGATATGGAGGTATTAAAGGCAATGGTCTTGAGCAAAAACAAACCATTCAACTGGTAGCATCATCATAGCCACACACGCTGACTCATGATCAAATCATGAGCACCATCATCACTATTCAAGTAGATAGTCTCCATGGAAATCAGAACAATGTCACCCAATAGAACACAACTATGTCTATTCATAGTAGTATACAACTACTATCCAATGGTACACAACCACTCCTAGTAGCACACGACTACTAACCAATGATACATAGTCACTACCCGTGGATCACATCCACCACAATAACATATAGTTACTTTCCAGAGACATATAGTCTCCACAACAATCATATCATCTGATATCAACCTATATCAACAATGTCATGTTATAAACTGAGTCATCTGGGCCATTCCTCCACTCACATATGTGATATTTGGAAGAGCATCTGCGCTCAAGAAGTTAAACATTAACAACAGGATGTTTGGACTAATCTTCCCAAGAATAGAAGAATAACTGTCCTTGATTGCTGAACCTTGACCATTCGACCTAACTGGGCCATTCTTCTGGAACGATTCACAGTGCAACCTGGAGAGAATGAGTCTTCCCTAGGGAATGACTATCCAGACCATTTCTTAGGGAAATGATTGTCCTAGACCAACCTCCTACATCAGACCATTCTTTGAAACTGCTCACAACTGTGAACTTCGGAAGAATGAATGCCCGAAGAGGTAGAACATTATGCTTGACCACTTCTCAGAGTGACTGCTAAGGAGAATGACTGTCCTAGACCATTCCCCCACACTAGCCATAAGGGAAATCACTGTCTATGGTACAACAAGAATTAGTCAGACCATGAATGCCCGTTTTGGACCATTTTATGAATTGGAAAATGACTTTCCATTAGAAATCTTGGACCACTTTATGGACTAGAAAGTGACTACCCAACCTGGACCATTTTCCAAACTGGAAAATGACTGTCCATCAAGAATCTTGGACTACTTTTCCGCACTGGAAAGTGATTTCCCAACCTGGACCATTTTCTAAACTGGAAAATGACTATCCATATATCAATAACATATTAGTGCTCCCTCCCAACCTGAGGAGTAATCACTTCCATTTCCAATAAGGAAGGTATCTTCATGAGTCTTAGCTTGTCCCTTAAGTACAAAAACTTTCATCTTGGACATAGGCTTTACCAAAATATCTGCTATTTTCCCATCGATGCAGATATACCGAAGAACCATTTCTCTCCTTTGGACTTTATCACGGAGAAAATAATACTTGATATCAATGTGCTTCGACCTGTCATGGAACACCAGGTTCTCTGAGGGCTTCACACAGCTCTGGTTATCACAATATATCATGGTTGAATCCAATACCTAATCAAACAATCCAAAAACTAGCTTACGAAGCCACACTACTTCCGTACAAGCATCACAAGCTGCAAAATAATATTCTTCTACAGTCCTGAGTGAAACAAACTTCTATTTCCTGCTAGCCCATGATATCGTGGAAAAGATCAAATTGAAACATATCCAAGAAGCACTTCTTCTGTCATCTGCACTCCCTGCTCAATCTGAATTAGTAAATTCATGCAACTGTACATCACTGTTTGAGGCATATCTCAAACCATAAGTAATCGTCCCACAAAGATATCTCAGGATATGCTTTGCTGTTATCCAATGCTATTGTCTAGGTTCCACCTGGAACTGGCTCAACATGTTCACATCAAAACAAATGTCCAGCCTAGTGTAATGTCCCTTTCCAAATAGGAGCTCTAGAGAGGAGGCTTAATGGTCTAAAACGCCCTGTTAGACTATAGCCAGGGCTAGAAAAGGGGTAAACAGGGTTACTAGAGGTCACTCCAGTCAAAGGTGTTATGTTTGGAAAGTGACATTGAGCTAAAAATGGTTAAAAGCGCTTTTAAGTCATTATGAGCTAAAAATAGAACAGATGAGCTAAAATTAGAAGTCAATAGTGAATTAGGGTTTTGGAAATCTATAAGAGAAGAGTCAATGACCTAATTCATCATTATGCAGATTATGACTTGTCATTGAGGAGAGAGGCACATCTCAAGAGAGATAGTTCAGTGGATTCCAAAAGGAAGACACTAGTTGGATGATTTTGGTGTTGAGAGACACACCCTAGTCACCGAGAAGATCACATAGGTGTTCAATCCTTCTTCATCAGTAGTTATGCAGGGTCCAACAACAAGGGCACACTTATCTAGGGTGAGGGCACAACTCTTGAGGAGGTTAAGTGGATTGACTTTTCCCATCCGGGAGGAGTTCAAAGATTCTCTTCCGACCCAGTTGAGAGGAAGGCAAGGCACATCTTTTGCCTGATTCCTCGTCAGATTCCGACGGAGGAATCATCTGGGGCGCATTTTCCAGACTTGGAAGTGCAACACTTTTGGCAGACACATTCGAGGTTCTCGAGTGAGCATCATATTATATTCAGGGAAAACCTTTTGACCCATTTCCAAGTAGAACAAAGCGATCATTTTGAGATACATCTCAGCCGATTCCGACGGTGGAATCACTAGGGTGAATTTTTCCAGTGAGAGAGGGGCGCATTCCCCCTGGGGGATCCATCTGGGGTCCAGACCCACCAATAGAGGGGCCATTCAGTTACCAGGCCTGAGAGCTAGAGCAAGACACACCATTTGGGACATTTTCCAAGCCATTCTGAGAGGTATAGCCGCCAGGGAAAACTTTCGAGACTTCCAATAGTTACCGTACGAGCTGCCATAGTTCGAGCTCATCCATTGATCCTGCAGTGCTCATCTATTATAAGGTATTATCATTTAGTTTGATTATTGTATTCCAGCTAAGATCCTTTTGTATTTTTATCTAGCCGAGTGATTCATTTTATTTAGCCGTATTCGACCTTTGTACTCTGCAGAGATATCATAAAATAAACTTTGCAGTCCTTTGTCACATTTGTTATTTGTATGATCATTTATATGCTGTAAACGATTAATCCTACACACACATTAGAAACGTTTCCTAGACTAGCCAAGTCAGGAACATTACAGTGGTATCAGAGCTTTAGTCTTGCCAGCCTGTGACTAAAGACGATGAGTGCAGCAGAAGACCTAGAGGGCCATGAACACGTAGGTAACGAATATGTCACTTACAAAAGGCGTAGGGAAAGAAGGTCTAGGCTTGACTTTCCTCCTTTTCCTCCTAGCTCAGAGGAAGATGAAGAGGCACACAAAGAGGCAGAGATAAGGGTAGAGCGTGAGGTCGAGCAGAAGGCATAGAGGATGCTAGGAGACAGATATGAGCGACCAGAGGGCAGTGGCAAGCCCCCCATGGAACCATAGACAAATTTCATGCAAGTTATCAACGATATGTTAGCTAGTCAGCAAACCATGTCTCAGTGCTTGGCACATGTGGTTGATAGATTGGCTAGAGTGGGCACCTTGGACACACAAGCTTCACATGCAACATAGGGGAACTCAGGAGCAGGTAGTAGACCCCAGTCACCCACTCACACATACACCTCTGCTAGTAGGATTCCTAGACCCTTGTTTCCCAGTTTCCAGAGGGCACCCCCGGTAGCAGCACAGCCGCCGATAGCACAAAGGCTGCCCACTCATGCAGAGGACATAGAAAAGTATCGGAGGGAGTATGCAACATTGGGCCATGAATTCCATTAGGACATGACCCTAGTTGAGTACTGTGGACTCAGACTTAGGAACCGCCCCAGAGATCCACAGAGAGGAGGACCACAACAGTAGTAGGAGCATAACTTGGATTTCATCCGAAAAGTCGGTAAACTCACCATACCTTCTAAATGCACCGCTAGAGATTGGGTACTGAAGCTAGACACATACTACAAGCTCAATAAGATGACCGAGATAGAGGCCATTTGTTTCGTGACCTTGCACTTGGAGGGTGAGGCACACGAGTGGTGGTATCATGGATTGTTGACATTGGGTCATAGTCGCATAACCTCCTATAGGGAGTTCACAAAGAGGTTCATGGATAGGTTTGACAAGAGGGATCCCAAGATCCACTTCAGGGATCTAGCCCAGTTGAGACAAACTGGTACAGAAGAGGCGTTCATCACGGAGTTTCAGTGGGTAGCTATGGCAGTGGCATATATATCAGAGCCTAGGTTGATCACACTATTCACAGAGGGACTCACAGAGCATTTGAGAGGATGGGTGAAGGAATACAAGCCTCCCACCTTGCAGGATTCCATCCTTCGCACTTGATATTTGGCACTCAGTGCTAAAGACTAAAACCTTTTCCAAACCCTTCATACCCTATAAGGATTGAGACATGAAGCCATTCCAGAGAGAATGGAAGGGAAAGGATAAGTTGGATGATGAGACTAGGCGAGAGCTTATGAGGAAGAAGCTTTGATTCAATTGTAAAGAACCTTGGGTCCTAGGCCACAAGTGCACGGGCAAGGGAGAGATTCATTATATTGAGGTGGCAACAAACAGTGTGGACAATGAGGAGGAGGAGAAGGACAATGGATCCACTAGCTCAGAGTAGGAGTCAACACAGGCAGAGGACCAACCTCCCCATAGACCACCGACACTGGCAGGAGACCATCCTCCAGTAGTCCCACAATTGCCTGAGCAGGCTAACATGAGGAAACCAACAAAGGGAGGAGTCACAACGACCCTTTCTAGTGTTCCCAGGTATGATACCCTCTGGATCATAGGGACTATTCAGGGGAAACAGACAATCACCTTGATAGATGGTGGGGCCACCCACAACTTCATCGATGCTTCACTAGTATCGAGACATGCACTTCAAACATAGTAGTTTGAGGGGTTTGATGTTGCAGTAGCAGATGGCCACACAGTGGAGTGTCTAGACAGAGTCCCAGACTTGGAGGTAAAGTTAGGCAACTACACAGTGAGAGACACATTTTACGTTGTTGACCTATCTGACACAGATGTGGTGTTGGGAGTCCAGTGGATGATTACCTTGGGAAAAATCACCACCAATTACCAAACCTTGGAGATGGGATTCAGAGACCATGACGGGAAGAAGGTTGTTCTAAGAGGTATGTCGACAAGAGCACCCATGATAGTTTCAGCCAAGAGGATGGAGAGGATATTCAGACATGGGGAGGTAGCATATGCCGCTGAGTGTTTGATCTCTACGTGGAAGGATTCAGAGGGTTGACAATAGTATCATAAAAAGATCAAGAATTTGTTGGGATGACATCAATAGGTTTTTGAGTCGATTCCACCAGGGAGACCACCTGACAGGGGGTTTGAGCACACCATTGAGTTGGAAGAGGGGGCCAAACCAATGATCACCCCCCCCTATCTTCATCCTAGGAGGTTCAAGGATGAGATAGAGAAGGCAATCAAGGAATTGCTAGAGATGTGACACATCAGACCGAGTAGTAGCCCATTTGCTTCTTCAGTTGTCTTAGTTCTGAAGAAGGATGGCACCATGAGGATGTGAATTGATGACCGAGCCTTGAACAATAAAACCATCAAGAACCGATATCCTATCCCATGCATTGACGAGTTGATGGATGAACTGCATGGAGCAATTTTATTCTCAAAGATTGATCTACGCTCTGGGTATCACCAGATCAACATTCGAGAGCAGGACATAGAGAAGATGACATTTCGAGTTCCTGGTTATGCCATTTGGGCTAACCAATGCACCCGCTACATTCCAGTTTTGTATGAACCACATATTTAGGGATCAGTTGAGGAAATCGGTATTGGTTTTCTTTGATGACATCTTGGTCTACAAAAAGACATGGCAGGAGCATATGAGGGACTTAGATGAGGTACTAAGCATCATGAAGGCACAATCATTATATGCCAAAGAGTCCAAGTGTGAGTTCGGTATGACAGAGATGCTTTACTTATGCCATATCATCAGTGCACAGGGGGTACAGGTGCACCAGGAAAAGATCAGGGCCATTCTGGACTTGCCAACGCCTAGGAACGTAACAGAGTTGAGGATTTTCTTCGGGCTGTGTAGCTATTACAAGCGGTTCGTTTGGGGTTTTTCTTAGCTTGGAGCATTGCTGACAGATCTTACCAAGCACGGGGCTTTCATCTAGACCTAGGAATCACGGAAATCCTTTGATCATATGAAGTAAGTCATGAGCACTTGTCTAGTGTTGGCATTACTAGACTTCACCTTGCCATTTGTACTAGAGTGTGATGCATCCGATGAGGGTATCAGGGAAGTTTTGATGCAGGGAGGACACCCCATTGTATTCGAGAGCAGAAAGCTCAGTCAGCCTGAGAGGTTGTACTCCATTTATGACAAGGAGATGTTGGCAATCATGCATGCCTTGACCAAATTTAGACAATATTTGGTGGGAAACAAATTCGTGGTCAAGACAGATCACAACAGCTTGAAGTATTTCCTTGAGTAGAAGGACCTCAGTGAGGGCCAAAACAAATGGGTGGCAAAGGTAGAAGAATTCGACTTCAACATAGAGTATGTCAAGGGGAAGAAGAACATTGTGGCTGATGCACTATCGAGGAGACCTATGACCTGTTCTTTGATGGAGATTTCAGCATATTGGAAATACCACTTGTTAGTGGAATATTCCAAGAACAAGTTCGCTTGTGAGGTGATGGATGGACAGATATAGGATGACAGGTATAGGGTCATTGGTGATGTCATATTTTACAAGGATAGAGTCTACTTGGTGCCAGATTTGGGGCTCAAGAAGAATATCCTCACAACAGTTCATGATTCACCACTAGCAGGCCATCAAAGGTTTTTCAAAACCTACAGACAGATCAGGGAGAGGTTCTCATGGAAGGGCCTCAAATAGGAAGTTATGAGACACGTTAGTGAGTGTGTTACTTTCCAACAAAACACGTCAGAGCATGCTCTTCCAATAGGGCTACTTCATCCACTCAGAAATGGGAGAGTATATCGATGGACTTCATCATAGGCCTACCCAAGGTCCAGGGTAAGGATTGTATCTATGTAGTGGTCGACAGATTGACCAAGTTTTCTCACTTCTATGCCATACCAATAGAGTACAACACAATTTAGGTAGTCAAGCTATTCTTTAGGGAGGTCTTTAGACTTCATGGGTTGCCAAGGAACATCGTCAGTGACAGGGACATTCAGTTCATGTGGACATTTTGGAGAGAGTTGTTTCGGTTGGTGGGGACAGAGCTGACACCCATCACCAGCTATCACCCTCAGACAGATGGGCAGACCGAGATTGTCAACAAGTGGGTTGAAGGATATTTGAGGAACTATGTAGGTGGACAACAAAGAACATGGGTAAAGTGGCTACATCTAGGAGATCATTGCTACAAAACCACTTTTCACATGTCCATTGGTATGACACCCTTCCGAGCATTATACGGATATGATGCTCCCACTTTGGTAGACTTGGTTTTCTGGGAGAGCAGAGTTCCCAAGGCCAAGGATTGGATCATAGAGAGTCAGGAGATTCTCAAGTTGCTGAAAGAGACCTGTAGACGACACAGAACCGATAGAAGATGAATGCGGACAAGCACAGGATAGAACACAACTTTGAGATTGGGGATTTGGTTTTCTTGAGACTCCAACCTTATAGACAATCATCTTTGAAGAAGAGTGGGGCCGAGAAGCTCAAGCCTAGATTTTATGGCCCTTACAGGATCATGCGCCGAGTAGGCGAGGTTGCTTATGAGTTAGAACTTCCAGAGGGGAGTAATATTCATAACGTGTTCCACGTATCTTGCCTCAAAAAGGTAGTGGGACAATTCATTAGCACATCAGAGGAGATTCCCCCATTGGATGAGGAGGGATAGTTGGACTTGGTTCCGAAGGAGGTTTTGGAGTTCCGGGAGTAGAAACTAAGGAGCAGGGTCATCAGAGAGTGTTTTATCAGATGGAGAGTGCTTCCAGTAGAGGACGCTACTTGGGAGAGCGAGCAGGTGTTGCAACACCCTGGACTGGTATTGCTTGAGGACAAGCAATTTTGGGAAGGGAGGAATGTAATGTCCCTTTCCAAATAGGAGCTCCAAAGAGGAGGTTTAATGGTATAAACCACCCCGTTAGACTATAGCTAGGGCTAGAAAAGTGGTAAACAAGGTTACTAGAGGTCACTCCAGTCAAAGGTGTTATGTTCGGAAAGTGACATTGAGCTAAAAATGGTTAAAAGCGCTTTTAAGTCATTATAAGCTAAAAATAGAACAAATGAGATAAAATTAGAAGTCAATAGTGAATTAGGGTTTCAACAATGAATTAGGGTTTTGGAAAGCTATAAGAGAAGAGTCAGTGACCTAATTCATCATTATGAAGATTATGACTTGTCATTGAGGAGAGAGGCACATCTCAGGAGAGATAGTTCAGTGGATTCCAGGAGGAAGACACCAGTTGGCTGATTTCGATGTTGAGAGACACACCCTAGTCATCGGAAAGATCACACAGGTCTTCCATCGTTCTTCATCAGCAGTTACGCATGGTCCAACAACAAGGGCACACTTATTCAGGGCGAGGGCGCAACTCTTGAGGAGGTTAAGTGGATCGACTTGTCCCATCTGGGAGGAGTTCAGAGATTCCCCTCCGACCCAGTTGAGAGGAAGGCAAGAAGCATCTTTTTCCCAATTCCTCGTCAGATTTCGACGGGGGAATCATCTGGGGCGCATTTTCCAGACTTAGAAGTGATACACTTTAGTGGACACATTCGGGGTTCCCGAGCGAGCATCAGATCATATTCAGGGGAACCCTTCTGACCCATTTCCCAGTACACCAAGGCGATCATTTTGAAATACATCTCAGCTGATTTCGACGGTGGAATCACTAGGGTGTATTTTTCCAGTGAGAGAAGGGTGCATTTCCCTAGGGGGATCCATCCGGGGTCTAGACCCACTAGCAGAGGGGCCGGTTAGTTACTAGGCTTGAGAGCTAGAGCAGGGTACACCATTTGGGACAATTTCTAGGCCATTCTGAGAGGTGTAGCCGCTAGGGAAAACTTTCCAGACTTCCAGCAGTTATCGTACGAGCTGCCATAGTTCGAGCTCATCTATTGATCCTGCTGTGCTCATCTATTATCGAACATTATCATTTTGTTTTCTTATTGTATTCCGACTAAGATCCTTTTGTATTTTGATCTAGCTGAGTGATTCATTTTATTTAGCCGTATTCGACCTTTGTACTCCGCAGAGATATCATAATATAAACTTTGTAGTCCTTTGTCGCATTTGTTATTTGTATGATCATTTATATGCTGTAAACGATTAATCCTACACACACATTAACATCGTTTCCTAGACTCAAGTCAGGAACATTACAACTAGTATTAACCGAATACATCAAGAGGCCAATAAACTGCTGGTACAGGAATGAGTCTACTGGATCAGAGTCTCTCAATTTCTTCAAATATGTCATCATGGGAGTTTTCCATGGATTTGCAATCCATCATCCCAGACTTTTGAAGAACCATTTCAATACACTCCCTCTATCATAGAAGGTTTTCACCACGCTTCTACTGTACATGAGAGGATCTTCACCAGGTTACTTGAATCCATACAAGGTCTTCTTCTATCTGCATACATGGTACTCTTTCTGGTATACCTCAAAACCTTGAGGTTTCTCTACATATGCTTCTTCTTCAATTACTTTGTTTGAGAAGACAAGTCTTTACATCCATATGATGTAAACTCTAACCTATGTATACTGCAAGAGATATAATGGCTCAACTCGAGGTATATCTGGTTACATGAACAAGCTATCATCATAGTCTTCTCCCTCCTTCTGGGAGAACCCTCTAATTCTGAATCTTGCCAATGCTTCCATTCATAAGTCTTTTTCACAATTTCTCACATACATTGTTCTTCATCACATATTCCTTCCATTCCTTCTGTTTGACTGCTTCTAGTGGGTTCAAACCATGTTGGTAGTCTTATGATTCTCAGTATAATAACTGGTTCAATTTTTTGTTCTGGATTTTCTTTCTTTCTTGGAATCTTCATGTTCTTCCTCATGTTTCTCTTCAATGTTGGAGTCCATGGAATATTCTATAGATTCTATGCCATTCCTTTTTGAAGGTTCCAACTTCTTCCTTTTGTTATAGAAACATAAATGTAGACGGACAACCAAGGATATTCAAGGCTTCTTTTCGAGGAATACTTCACATGTTCAACTTGACTCTAGAAGAAGGCTTCTTTTCGAAGAAGACTTCTTCTAGAGTCAAGCTGAACATGTGTTGCTTATCATGGTTGCTACTTCTAATGAATAACATGGAGATATACTTCATAATATTCATGAATTATTCAATGGATCATATCATTGAGGATTAGATCCCTCTTAATCCCAACTTCATGCTTGAATGAGTAATATGCATTCTCTTCTTTTGAAATTATGCAATCAACTCCCTCCATCTGAGAGAGTCCATGCTTCTGTGTGCATCCTTCTTGATTTCTGTAAAGTGTCACAAGTCTATTCTAGTTTCCTTTTGATTACTAACTTCTTTCTATTCTGAATCCTTTTGGGTCTCTTCAAGTTTGGTTCTGATTGCGACCCATCTGACAATTGTTACTTATGTAGTATCTTCCACATGAATTTTCACCAAAGGTTGTCAACGTACTTCATCCTTTTCAGATACATTGCTTGACTAGTAGTCATTATAATGGAAATCCTTATCTTGTTATTCTCCCATAGGTATCTGACCATCTTATCTTCTAAGAAATAGATACAGATGATATGTAGAGGAACTATGTAAACATGGTATGTGCAAGGTCTATGTTACAAAAAAATATTGTTACCATGACTAGTAGAAAAAGTCTTCTTCATCCTGCTTGACTTTCTTTGAGGGTCACTTTTCTTTGGCAACTATTGGTTCGTGTGTTTCCTTCCTTTTCTTTAACTCATGACACTAGCTCCTGTAGTGACCATATTTTCGACAGTTGAAGCATTGTATTTTTGACATATCCTTTTCTTGATTTGGTTTCTTCCTTGAGCCAAACTTCTTATCCCTGAATTTCTTGAACTTTGTCGTGTAGGCTTGATCATCATCTTTCTTTTGGGATTTCTCTTTTGTTCTAATTCTTGATTCTTATTGTGCACAACAAGTCCAAATTTCTTCAAAAGTGGGATACTCTATTCTTGTGTTCATGCTTGCGGCAAATGCATCTCATGTCTTGGGAAGGCCATTAAGTACTATATTTACTAGTTCCTTTTCTGAAATGATTTCCTCAATATCTTGTAGTTGATCTCTTAATTGAGAGATTCTTACAAAGTATGATGTTATGCTGTCATCATTATTCAGTTTCATGTCACATAGCTCATTCTTCAGACTCATCACTTGTCCAATATTTCTGATTGAGAAGAGGTTAGCTAGGGCATCATACAACTTCTTAGATGAGTCAAAATGAGAAATGTAGGGTATCAAATGGTACTTTACAGAGTCTACTATGATGCTCATAACATTTATGTCATTGTCCTTGAACTTCTCCACAATTGCGATGTTTTGAGGTTCCTTCTCTTTTCCCGATTCAAACTGTGGTTGCGTGATCTTGCCTTTCACGATATCCAACAATTTATTCTTGGCAAGGATGAGATCAATCCTTGTCTTCCATGCTTTGAAGTTAGAAGCCCCTTCTAACTTTTTTTCTGAATTCATAGAGTAAGTCATGATTTCTTTGACTTGGTCAACCTTTGAATTTGACTTTGACAAAAAAACAAACAAACTTGACACCTTGGCTTACTAAGAGCACCAGAAGGTGCGCTAGGCTAGTATGCACTAGGTTATCCGGGAATTGTGTCAAGTGCTTCAATTAAGGTGCTTCAACACAAGGGTTAGGGTTTTGTTGCTGCAATAAAGCTCTGTCTGCAACTGCAATTGCAACTGAGCAAATCCTCCCAATCTACCTTCAAGTGGTTAGACTGTCCAAAGATAGTGTGGGCCCATAACCTGTTCGAATAATAGGTGTACTCGTTTCACCGTAGACAATATAGTAATATTGTCACCCAACCATAGGGACAGAGGCCACCCTCGAGAACCTTAACCTTGATAGACAAAATAATTCCAGAAGAAAACCCTAGAATCAATAGCCAACCAAGGTAGCGTACCTCTCTCTAAGGCTAGTGTACCAAGCAAAAATTCCAACCATAACCAAAGACCACATCACCACTGCAACAATTGAAAATATCCTCCTATCATGTTTACCACTTGTCCTTATGCAGTTATGAGAGTGAGTGTGACAAATGAGCTCTAGCGCCCTCTTATTTATAGTCCTCCAAGTGACCTAATTGGGTCAACTTCTACTTTTGGAGGATAATAATTTAATATAAATTATTATCTTGAGCCGACTTGTCTTCTAAGGTTATTTCCTAACCTTCTAGGGTTTCTCCTGCTTCTCGGAATATTCTAGACTCATCAAATGTTACATGTAGAGGTTAATACCTCTTGTAGCTACCATACTATCAATAATGCCTTGGTAACTCAATCAGCTGTAGATCATGCTTTAAATGTCATCATTTTTCATGGGACTTGGATTTATTGCGACCCTTAATCGATGCATTGTTCATTAATAACGACGTTATGATTTTATGAGTGGTGGATGATGTGGAAAGGGTAATTAATTTGATGGGAAATGGTGATGTGATGGTATGATAAACAAAAAGTGTTAAGTATGGAGGTTTAAAATGATGTATGGGAAATGTTACAAAGATGCGGACTTGTGGGGTTTCGAACTTAAACACTTGTGAAACAATCTTTAGGAAAGGGTGACAATGACCACATTGAGATTCACAAATACGGTTAAGTGTTGGGAGAAATGCAGACTTGTAGGGTTGCAGACCTACGAGTCATAGAAAAGTGACAAGGAATAAGGATATTTTCTCTGCAATGAGAAATATGGCTAAGTATGAAAAGAAATAAAAAGAGGAAATTGGATGCAGACCTATGGATTCGCGGAGGTGGAAAGTTAGGAAAGGATTTAGGGATGGCACATGGCTCCACATCCACATTGCTTGAATTTTGACTAAGTACCAAAATAAAATGGAAAAGTAAACAAAGTAAGAGTCTTGGTGAGTTCGAGGTTGTGGATCTGAGTAAGTAAAAAAATATTTAAACATTGTTATGCAGCTCCGCATTTGCATCATTTGAGAAAATGATTAAGTGCTTGGAGGTTTTTTGACGTAAGAGAAAAAAAGTAAAGAAAAATAAGCTAATAAAAATGTAAAAGAAATCCTAAGAGTGGTTGAATGACAATACTAGACCATTCGAAAATATGGATCAACAATCACTTAGCTTGATTGACACCCCATAGTTCAACAAGGCCATTATGGGTGCAACCTGTTATCCCCTATCCTAGGGATAACTAAGGAGATTATGTCTCGAGGCCCACATGTCCTAGACATGGAGTACTGAGAGACATATGACTTGAGCTTGGCCCTGGAGGGTGTTGGGGCTCAGAAATGTCCTATTCTCATCCACCTTTCCCATCATCCTTCTTCACATTTCATCGCCCCATTAACCTTTCATGATATCATTTCCATAAATATACTTGGGTTTCACCTTATTGTTCTCCACTTTATTCATTCTAGTATTTAAAAGGAATTTGTGAATAAATGTTAGAAAATCAACATGTTTTCATATATATCTCAAATATGTGTGAGCTTTGTAATGTGTAGGAATATGAGAAGGATTAATTCAAAGGACTTCTCGAATACTTCCTCCATCATTTCAATATTTGAGGAGATAATTCAAGCCCATTCCAAGGAGAAGATCATGGAGATTTGGTTGGAATATCTTATCTAAGATATATGAGAGATATGTGTGAGGACTTAAAGGGATTATATTTTGTAATAATGGAAAATAGGTTGAGAGAATAGTGGATCTGTAATAATGAGATGGTTATCTTATCTTCAAGGCTCTCATGTATAAAATAAAGTTCTCTCTCTTCATGAGAATTCAATTAGGATGTAATTAGAATCAAAGTAGTCATTAGGATTCAAAAGAGAAAGGGATTCTCATCTTTGATTCATATTCTTTCATTGTTATGCTTTCACGATTGTCATTTGATTACTGTTATGTAATTCAAGATAGATTTATTGTGTCAGCTCACATATGTTATTTTTCGTTAACTCTTCACATGTTGTATTGCTTTTCCTTTATGCAATTTCCTGCTTTCCTAGATTAATGCTTCCTGCTTTCCTAAATTAGTTTCATTTCAACAATTTATATTAGATTACTTCTACTTCAGTCCTACATATATAGTGCGTGTGCTTCATAAGCCTACGAACCTCGGATTGAAATTAAATAGTTGGGCAAATACTACAACGGAATTAAACGACAATATTTCCGCCTAACATTTTAGCGTCGTTGTCGGGGAAGCACGATGGATTGAATTTTAGTTTGATTTCCTGCAAGTGTGTCTGCATGTGTTGGTAAGGGGTAATAGGAGCTACTTGAGTGGAGACTCCACATGGTCTCCCTGCCAGCTCTAGAGTGTGAATTTCAATTTACACAAATTTCATTTTTCAAGTGTAGATTTCAATTTCTGCAACTGTGAAGAGGTTTTCATGTGTTTCAGCAAGTGTGATTTTCAGTTTTTCTTTTATTTTGATTTGGGTGCTGTAAGAACCCCTTTTCAAAATATGATTTAACAATGAGTGTTATCTTGGAACTACTCACTCAGATCCTAGAAGATGTTGGGATCTCCTCTTCCTTGGAAGAGGAGATCTTGACAAGGATTAAATAGTCAAATACTCCTCCAAGAACAGAAGAAGATTTGACATCTGAAGACTCCTGTGCTTTTGATGACGAATAATCATTCGAGCAGGAGATTGAGGAAGATGAAGAGAAGTTACAACAAGATCTAAGCGAGGAAAAATGCGCTTATGAGAACATTATCGAGCAATGGTTCCAAGTGTACTCGTTTAGATAAATTTCATTTTTATTTAGTTAGTTTTCCGTTATAGCAACAAAATTCGTTTATTCATGTAAATTTCTATCTTTCATTTGAAAAATTTCCACTGAACATATTGTTGTTACTGTTGCGTGCTTGGCTCCATTGGAAATTTGCCTACATGTAACCAATTTTTAATTCTAATTAGCATAGAGTAGATAGGCTAATGAATAAAACAACGTTTTTGCTCTATTTTTTTTTTAAATAAGTATGCTCTCCTCCGCACTTTGTGCGACCGTGAGGATTAGAAAATAGGATGCCTAATTGATTTCAATAATAAATGTTTTTTTTCTTCCATCCTTTGACCTGTAAATAAACACAACAACAAAACAAATAAATTAGATGAATAAAACAAAACCAAATTTTAAAAGCTGTTACAGCATGCTGAAACAGTGAAATTTTTAGATGATGTTACAACATGCTGAAACAATGAAATTTTTACATGCTGTTACAGCATGCTGAAACAGTGAAATTTTTACATGTTGAACAGTGAAATTTTTGTATGCTGAAACAGTGAATTTTTTTTTAAATGCTGAGACAGTCATTGTTATAGAAATTTTTTATATGCTGAAACAGTGAAATTTTGACATCATGTTACAACATGCTGAAACAGTGAAATTTTTACATCATGTTACAACATGCTGAAACAATGTTTATTTTTTTTTTTTAAATGCTGAGACAATCGTTGTTACAGGATCTGCAAACAATAAAACAAGAGTGGTGTTAGGATAAAATAAAATAAAACAAAGATATATATATGGTCTGCAAATTCATGAGTTTTTTTTTCCACTGAACTATCGCGACACGCTGAAACAATGGTTGAAACCATGCATCTTCTCGTTTTTAACTTTTGGTCTATGTTCATCCCTGGGTTTGAGTAGTAGCAATATCATATCTCGCCCTCATTGTTAGATGTATCTTTTGACATTGAATACAATCGGCAACATTAAATCCTTACACACTGCAACTTGCAAAAGTTGAAAATGTGAAAGAATCAACTAAAATTTCGAATCGTAGTCTTTGCAAATTCTGGTTATTGCGAATCCCTACCATTTTTCCTATATTTCCTAAGTCTAATGGGAATAAAATCTTAAAAAAAAATAAAAATAAAAATAAAAAATAAAAAAATAAAAAAATTCAACGTTTATATGGAAAGATCAGTCATTAAAAACTACAGAAATATAGCCTCTATTCGCAGAATTAAAAGGGAGATTTTATGCAAAACTATTCACACGATAAGGGTGATCTCAAATCAAATCATAACCATATCAAATCAGATTTTTTATTTTATTTTATTGATTCATTCAGAGATTTGCTGATCGTTGCAAGATTGTTATGGACTCTTAGGAGATCAACATCATGGTTTTGACCTTGTCTCCTGGATTTTTTTCGCATGTGGTTTGTGGAATGCAATCCCAAGTCTTTTTCCATTTACACTATCCTTCTATCCCACTTCTTCGATCTTGATTTGAACACCACCCTTTACTGTTTCCTCATAATCAAATCGTTGATGCAGACTGTCATGAATATTTGACTCTTTCCAGTGCTCTCAGTACTCAAAGCGACTATCTCTCTTTTGTTGTCATCATACCTGATCTGTTATCATTTATCTCAGAGACTATTCTGCAAATCCAGCCACGTTTTCTAGATCATTTGACCCTATTACAATCATTGAAGATTCTCTTTAGGTATTCATATTGTTTTTCATACTCACGGTAGTCTGTGGAGATGTGCACTGACTTGGAGAATTTATTATCAAATCAATTTATTGTTTACGGATATCATTTCTGCCAAATAACAGTAAACTTTGATCTGATAAAACAATCAAATATCTCAATTAATAACAGAACCGGATCATGCCTATCCACTGCGCACTACAAAAACGCAAAAACGTTATAACGAATAAGCTGGAAATAAGCCATAATGTGTGTCTAAGATCAATCAATTGACTAATTCGTTCGTGAAATCCATTGACAAACGTTTGGATGATTGATAATCTGGATAGGGACGCAACAATAGTTTATTCTAGTCATGATCTCCATTGTGATCTTGAGACCCAGCTCATATATGCAATGAGAAACTCTCGATCTGAAATTTTCCGTTAATTAACGTCCATTTGCAGACAGTCAAATTCGGGTACAATTTTTGAGAAAACAATGATGAATTTCAAAAATCCGGGACACGGGTTTTGTGCAGAAGGGTCTCATGTAGCTGACTCGCGAGCGATTTTTGAAAATTCTTCTTGGTTTGAGAGAAGTTTGTGTTTCTTTGAACGTGTAAAAGCTAGATTTCAGGAAATAACGGATTTGCAAGAAACGTCTATGCCAAGTGGAATGCCCAGTCATTACTCAAACTAAATGCAAAGTGGATACCAGTCAACATGGAGGTTTGAATATTATTTTCTTATGGATGCATGCTGACAGAAGATTCATGGAGAATCGAGAGTAGCGAAGTTCATTCACATTCAAATTTAGAAGATAAAAAGTTATCCAACTGCCTCTTACTCATCTTGAACTGTATGAAGGAATGATTGTGGCACGACACGGTTGTCAAGAATTGAAATTTTGTATAAGCAATTGTAACTTGTGTTTTGCTTGCAATCCTGGTTTATGGTTTAGTAGAATTTTCGTTATTTTAATTTTCTTTAGATTAAAACAAAAACAATAAAAAAACACTTGATTATCGATACTTTTGGTTGGTTAAACATTAATGTTTTAAAATGAGACATTTTCTTTAAAAAAAAAAACAAAAAAATCCTGAAACCAATAACAAATACATGCTTTCATGTTTAACATTCATTTGTTTTTCTTAAGTCACTTTGGCAGCCATCAATGACGAAACAAATAAGTGCGGACAACAGGTATAATTGCATTTATTTTCTTATCTCAATTAGCTCGCATTTTTCATTTTATGTTTTTCGATGCTCTCACGAAGTTTTGATTGCAGGATTAATACTAAAGACTGATTGCAGGAACACGACGCTCATTTTCCATGCCACAATGATCTTCAAGAATCACAACATTTTAGAAAAACATGTTTACTAGACAGCTTGAAGGAGCTGTTACTCATCAGAAACATCACGTCGTTTGTTGTTACACAGAAACATTTCGCTGATACACAACAACATTTTGCTGTTACACAGAAACTTTTTGCGCATCTTGATGTTTGCTGTTACACAACGACTATGCTGATACACCATGCTGTGATACACTATTATTTCCGTATTTTGCCAAATTTCATGCTATGACACTATCCCATTTCTCCTTCAAAGTTGATTAGTCATCCTGTGTTGAAGCCATTTTCCATTGCCTTATCCTTCACGATTTCATGCATGCCTACCTTTCTGAGTTGCATACATTCCTTTATCCTTTTTTTCAGTTCATTTTTGGCTTCTTTTTCCCTTCCTGTTTGCCTTACGAATAAAACCATTCAGTTCCCTTTCCATGATTACATTGCCTTGTTTTCTTTGCCCTGCTGATCCACATTGCTTGACCGTGAGTTCTTTCCATTTATAGTCCTACCAAATATTTTTTGTACAAACTCGCGTTGACTGATGTGGGATTCCTTAAGGCCCACCTTTCAACAAGTCTTGCCCCATCGACCTCAACGCCTCATCTGGGATATAGAATAGAGTCCATTTTGAGTACTTGGAGGCTTGCATGCCTTAATGGCAAGCTCTGTCACTGACAATCATGGGAATGCATCAATGTCCCTTGATCGTCAGATCTTGCAAGTGGCTCGACATAAGCTCATTCATTTGCACTTCGCAAGATGTACTCGGGTACCTTGGCACTCATTGACATCAATGGTGAGTTGCCTCGCATTGGTTAATGACGTTCATCATTGGTCGGTAATCCAATGACTTCTTTTCATGCTCGACATCGACACATTCATTCGCATGATTAGAATTATACCATCAAGTTTCGCAGTGGGTGAAGACTATACACTTTTCATGACACTATCAACAGTTACAACAACATGAATATCGCTATTTGAGAGTACTATAGTTCCACTTTCATACTTTCTCTTTTCCATGATTCATTTAGCAACAGTTTTCACATTCTCTGATTCAGCAGACAACAGTCGCCGCTCCAACAACAGTCACTTTCCACATGATCCTGTGACAGTGACATCTTCCATGATCTAGTAGTCGCATCAGCTATATTCCTATTGCATAGTTCATCACCATTTTGGGTAAGTGGAGGTATGTTATTTTCTAAACTTTAATCATGTAATTCTTCAACTGCTAGCAATGAATAATTTGGAAAATTCCCTGATCCAGTTCCCTTTCCTTTTCACTTCTATGACTTATGCTACGTTGCATGAGGACATGCAACAAGTTAAGTTGGGGGGTAGGAGACATTATTCACTATCATCACTCCATTTTTCCATGACCATCATTCAATTTTTTCGTCTCATTTACCAATTATGAACATTTCTTTTCCAACGATACTCTGTTGCACTTTACTTCATAAGCACTGATATACATATTGGCATGATTCACACATATACAAAAAAAAAAAAAGAAGGGCTTTCTTATACTAAGTGATGTTTTCCTTATGCACATTGATAGCATACATTTTCCAGTAAAAATATGGGCAAATTATTATCATAACAACAAGAGAACAAATAACAAAATGAACGTTGTTAACACAAGGACCAACATTCTTTATATTCATGGTTGTCACACAAGAACCAACCATAAGAAAATATCAGCTGTTACTTATGTAAAACCCATCCTGGAAACATTCATTATCATCACTCAAAGCCAACATTCAGATGCCAAAATTTCTTGAGAAGATCCATGCATGGTTGCATGAGGACATGCAACAAGTTAAGTTGGGGGGTATGTTGGGGCTTAGAAATGTCCTATTCTCATCCACCTTTCCCGTCATCCTTCTTCACATTTCATCACCCCAATAACCTTTCATGATATCATTTCCATAAATATACTTGGGTTTCACCTTATTGCTGGTTCCCTTAGGCTTGAGTTGCCATTGGGTGGGTCTATGAAAAATCATTGTCCATTCCTTCCATACTTACCACTTTTCATCATTGTCCTTCTCATCTTTCCCCTACATTGGTTCAAGCATTGGGTTTGCCAAGCTAGTAAGGGTTGTACCTTGCCTTGTGGGAAGAAGGGGCTAAAGGCCCATAAGGTAAAAGTATCTAGAAAAAGTTAAAATCCAAGATGAAACCTTGAGATGCTTCGCCCAATGATTCCCTAGAAATCAATAAAAGGCTTCTCAACAAGAAAAGGGGACCTGTAAAATAAAATAAAACTCAAGGCCTAATGGTGGATAGGAGGTCTCATCACGAGCTAGCCTATTAGGTCCATGGGCATGTAGCGGTATGAAACTACTATTCATTTGGTCACCAAACCAGGGTAGTGGCTCTTGGTGGCATAGCCAAGAGAAAGGGGGTCTCATCATGAGCTAATCTTCTCATTTTCGTGAAATGATTGTGGGTAACGCTTTCACCACTGGTCACCATGCCAAGACAGTGTCCTCCAACTATTCTCTTGAAAATAAAAAGAAATAAGACAAATACTAAAATGCATTGAATGGGCTAGGGAACAATGACATCCATGACAAGGTGCAACTCACCCTCTATAGAGGCACCCACAGGTAAGACCTACATTTCCCTATTATCACTGCACCCCTTGCCCAAACATCCCCTACACCATCTCATGCATTTACATGACCTAGATTGGTATTCAGCTAGGAAACACCCCACACCTGAGGAGGATTAGCCCAATAGGACATTTTGAGACCCTCTCCAAACCTGGATTGTCAAATATCATAACGTCTTTGAGTATTTGTCTGGGTGAAAGGGGGTTTGATGCACATGTTTGGGTAACTTGATTATTAGATGTGATTGACATTGCTATGATCCCTGTGACTTATGAGCCCATGGAGGGTGTACTTGTTGTTGCTGCAGGACCATGCCCGATAGATAGGTACATATGGGGAGATGATTAGTTCAGATTTCCATGGGGCTAAAATCCCACCATATGGATGCTGTGACCCCAGTTAGGGGTAGAGGGATACTAGAGGCTTGCACCAAAGAAAAATGAGGAAGCTCCACCAGAGGCACTTTGGAAGGCCTAGACCTAGGGGGGTCTTGCTCTCCCACCATGACGTTGGCCCTTGAAGGCCCCCGACATTATCATTTTGAGCCTTGACGTCATCCAATTAGGGTTTTGGCATGATGACGGCTTGGTTGACACGTGTGGCAACTTCTGAGGCCTTTTGAGGCCTAATGTTTCACTTTGGAGGCCTAGAGTTCCATGAAGGGGCCTGGTGTCACCCTAGGAGGGGAATGATGTCATCCCTAAAAGACAAAATTAGGGTTTTAATTGCCAATTTTATGTAAAACTGGATTTTTGATGTAAACTGGCCATGTCGACCTTTTTTGACCTAAAATGTAATTAAAGGTCACATGTATTGTATAAATAGAGAGTCAAGAATCTCATTTTTATCATCATCTTTCACTCACACAAGTGTGAGGTCTGAAATTCGACCCTCTTTAAGGGTATCTGGCTGAAATTAACTGGTGCGCAACTTCTTCGAGAGGCTAATCTTGGTGTATTTTGGCATTTTTCATGGTGGAAAGTCTTCAACTAGGGTTTGTTGCTGGATTATTCTTGATGAAGTAAGTAAATCTGCAATTCTTCATTTTATTTTGAATGGTTATGGTAAATTTGCTTGTTCATATCAAAGATTATGAAATTGCTAGTTTGAAACCCTAGGGGAAAAACATATGTTACTATCCTTTTCCTTATAATTTTCCACCAACTTGAAATTGCTAGAAAACACTTCTTTTGAAGTATACATTAGAGCCCTACCTTTGTAGCACTCTAGTAGCATCACTTCATTTGCTTCATACATTTTACTTCAAATTTAATATAAGGAGGAAGGAAATTGTTAGGGCCTAAGGTTACTTACTTTCTAACATTCTTCCCTTCTAGGGTTTAGACATTGAGGCCTTACATTACTAACACCTCAATCATCTCATCCACCCGTTTAGATTACCCATTATCATTGTTGTTTTCCTCGAGGAGTTGTTGTTGCTAACCTTGACTCCATTACCCTAAAAGGCACTAGTCCACTCCTCACAGGTGATTGATTGACCAAACAACTCTTAAACTATCTTCCCTAAGACTTCTACTAATTTATACTAATTTAAGCTAGACTAACTCACTAACTAATTTGCTGTTGTTGCAAAAGATTGCTACAACCATTTATAACATCAACAAATTCATCCTAAAAGCAAGATTAAAAGCTGATTAGACATTGCCATAATTGCTTTTGACAACTATTATCATTCTGTCAATTTAAGGTTATTATTTCTTGTCATTCTTAAAGCAGTATTTAGGCATAATTGTTGTAGCTATTGATAAATATTCATTGATGTTATAAATATTTATATTGCTTCAGTTCTATACCGGCTTGATGATCTTTCAGAAGTTTATGGTTTTATGAAGCATCGACATCATATGGTACTTGCAATTGAATTTCTCTTCTACTTGTTGTCTTGTTCTGGGCAGGTACACTTAATTTATCTTTTTCTTCATCTCAGTAAAACTTTGAAACTTTTGATCAGAGTGACCTGTGAGAGGGGTGGGACTTTATTATAGATTTTACCTTAGCCTTCTCAAATCCCCAGGTCATTGGGGACGTCTCCCCTAGGGTACTATGATATACTCCTAAATAGAAAGAGGTTTCCTATTAAGGTGACAATGATAGGTCATCCTTCTTATTACGCCAATTTAGTATCCACTTTCCTTTGGCTTTGGGCAAGTACAAATTGCACGATAACACAACCTATCAATGTTGGGGTTCATGAAGGGATGTCAAGACATGTTGGAGTGGCTTATGTTTAGTTGAGGGATGCAACAAAAATGATGAAGTGTTGGGTAGATCATGATAGGATGGAGACAAAGTTTCAAGTTGGCGACTTGGTCTTATTTAAGTTGGGTAGATGGAAATTCAAACGATTAAGAGGAATCTTTGGTGCTTTGCTGCGATAGTTTGAAGGATCATTCGAGGTACTTGAAAAGATTGGTAATGTCACTTATATATTGTATCTTCTATACCATGTGAGAGCCCACCATATGGTTTTTCAAATCATCCAGTTAAACCCTTGTAGGTCGATGAAGATGATCCTAGTAGAGTTACACCATCAAGAGCCCTTACATTGATTGCAGACAAGTGAGCACTAGAAGTGGACAAGATACTTGCACATAGGATCACCCATTTTGGTAAGAATTGAAGGCATGAGTACTTTGTTAGTGGGAAAGAAACAATTGAAAAGGATAACAATTGGGAAAGGAAAGAGGCACTATTGCAGTGTGAAGAAAAGATCCAAGAATTTGAGAAGCAAAATCTCGGGGCACTTAAACAAGTTTTGGTTGGATGTGGTTGGGATGATAACAATTTTAGTGGGGATGTAAGGCCTTCACCTACAACCGACAGTGGGCGCACTATCTAAGTGGGCACAAAGGGTGGTTGTAGAATATTTCAATGCCAAACGTCACTTGCCGGATCAATGGATGTAGTGGTGAATTGTACCATGATTCTTTTATATGAATTGGGATGCCTTGGGCACACATGCTGGAGGTGAAAAGCCAAGGGGATGAATGTTTCTTATCCATTGGTGTTACATTGAGTGCACTGTTCAACATACTTGTCATGCGCACTGGGTGCACAAGTTGGGCACATCTATTGGACACATATGGTTGGCGAACAATGCACCAAAGGATGAAAAGTTGGCACTTGGGTCCACCTTAGAATGAAGGGGTGTGCAAGTGCAAGACAAGTTTCATATAAATGAAGGACGCCTCAAAGGTTCTAAGGAATATAGAAGAGAAATAATTGGTTATTTATTGTAGTGCAAAAGGAGCTCTGCGATTTGTGCCAAGTTCAGGGTTGGCACAATATGGGGAATTGTATTGGTTGAGTGAGAAGAGGAAGAAGTCATGACCTGTGTTATGAACATAAATAACATAAATATATATAAAATAATATAAATAATAAATAATAAATAATAATAATTAATTAACGGAAAGAAATTATAATGAAAAGACGTGTTTTATAAAAATATATGACTATTAATGAATAGGCACACCTTAGTTGTAATCAATCTTCATATCTTATTCAATTATTTATTATTTGTCCTATATGGATTTTAACCTATTGTCCTTTTTACATTGGATATTTTCGTAAGTGAACTATTTTGGTTCCTTTTTACTTTTGGGATCGCACCCGGCCTAAGCCACACCAACCCTTAACATGGCTGGATTTTTTGTCCCCCCAGGTTTTGAACCAATGACTTTAACATCACGGAGTGCCTTAACACCACACTCAATCACCGACTGTCCTACACCTCAGGGACTATTTCAAAAGAAATTATGAATTCCACAAAGAACTCAATTTTTTTTTGCGAAACGTCCTTTTTGTGTAGAGGAGCATTATAATTGTCAGAGTCATTTAGAAATCAGAATCTTGTTTGCACAAAGTGTTTTTTTCCCTTAATCAAATATCGAAATGATGCACAATTGACAAAAGTAGATAAAAAACTTGAGCAAACTTTCAACTAAAATTCAATGAGACTAGAGCAAATAGAAATTTGTTGAGATAAGGATAGTCACCCCAAAAGAAAATGTGATATTGAGAAAGAGGAACATACATCTCAAGGATAAAAGGAAACGAAATCCAACTGCATCAAACACTGCTCCTACAAGACTCCACAAGCCAACTAGAAAATTGCAATTGAAAGGTCAAAATCCTGCAATCTATTCGACCGGAGACATTGAACCACCCAAGCATTATTAACTCAGCAAGCGCCTTGAATCCGAACCCACAACCAAAACATGAACAACTTTAATGTCATTATTGATCCCGAGGGTTAAACATACAATTTGATAATGATAATAAAATAATAAGCCTTGATTACATGGAGTCGCCTCTAGAGACCCAAGTCCAATAGTGTTGGTCGTTTCCCCATTTGATGGATAATTATGTCGCAGATAACATGCAACCGATCTTCGCTGTGGATCGTTCTAGCCAAGATCTCTATTTTTGTTCCACCAGAATATTGATGAATGGATGGCTGACATTTTGTCACCCGAATCTGGCAACCAAAACCAATGTTTCATAATGAATGATAATGGAAACGATACTAATGAATATTGTATATATACTTGGCTTCCCCTATTTATCATAGAAGAATTGCAGAGACAAAAATAGAGTTCTCCTTGAAGCAAATGTGACGGGTGTGGCGACCCTAGGTAGGATATGGTGCTTTGTTGAGGAATGAATTTGTTCCAAAGATAGTCGCCATTAACTGCAAATGTGAAGAGTTTGGAGACAACTGAGATCTTGTATAGGTCGCGTGGAGTAGTGAAGGAGAGAATGTCAGATATCGACAAATTGATCTCACTTGAATTCTCCATGGTTGCCTCTGCTGGGCTCTCATAAACAGTCACACTTGTCATGCTTAAACACTAATGCAAATAATGCTGCAAATAGGGAGTGAACGTAGAATGTTCTGGTCACAAATATACAAGGCTACTATCACTGGGATAATGAAGGAAACTGCAGGATCCGTGATGGCCTGATGATGTGCCACGGTTAGTGGTGGGTCATGTGTAGAGGATAAACATCTAATGGCGTGCGATGAACTCTGCGCGTAGATTGACTGAAAAATCAATTAGCATGGATTGAAAAAACCAATGTTAATTGTGAAAGTGTATAATTTTAGATGGCAAACTTGGTGCTCAAATTGCGTTATTCAATATACTTGGTTTCATTATCAAGATCAATTTGGTTATATATCTATCTATTTATCTATCTATCAGTTATTTGCCTACGCTCCAAGGTTAGTTGCTATCTATCTATCACTTATTTGCCTAAGTTTCAAGGTTAGTTGCTAGTTGATTAGGAATCAAAGATCAAATTTGAAGTAAAAGGTTATATTTCAAATTGAAGGGTTAAGTTCATTATAACTTTTCTACATTTATAAGTTAAGAGATATTATTTTTTTCATATGGAAAAAAAAAAAAAATTCAGTTTCACCCATTAAATGATTATTTTATAACCTATTCATTGCAAAAAATTTATCTCTTAACTTATTATTCTCCAAACATAACTTCTTAATCATCAAATTAAATTCAAATAATTTGGCACAACTTTAATTTTTGTTAATCAAGTACATATAATGATAATATTTTTACACATTGACATGAAATAATCATTTAAATGCATTATTCAAAATATTGGAGATTACAAAATTGAATAAAGTATCATGACATTTTAACTTGCTCCACCTAATGAAAGAGGTCGTTCCTTCATTGCTGTCCAAATTTCATAAACCGTGTTCATAAATTAATAGATGTCTTTCTCTCTTTTTTTGTTTGTTTTCATGTCCATTACTAGCGAGACTAGGACCCATGGGCATCTAAGCCATCAAAATCACGGGAGGATCGCACGTGGTTTGGGCCACACCAACCCTTAAGAAACCATGAATGGATTTTTTTGGGTGTCAAACCTTGGTTTCCTTACAAAACTAAACCCTCGAAACCTAATCACACTAGCCGAATTTGACAATAGATGTCTTTCTCTTAATTAAATTTTCGAGGTAATATTAATTGACTCTCCTAATGAAAGGGAGAGTAAGTATACATTTTTTTATCAATTTTTATAAAGATTTTTATATTTTAAATTCAATTATGAATTTATAAAATTTATAAATTTAATTAAAAATGAAAAATATTTTTTTATTTAAATGTATAATTTATTTTTTTATCAAGTTTTATTTAATAGAGAAAAATATAATAAAATTTACATAAATTTATTTTTTTACATTACCATCAAAAAAATAATAATGAAATGAATTTATTTCTCCAATAACTTAAAAAATGTATGATTTAATAAAAGCATTAAAAAACTAATAACATAAAAGAAAGTATGTATGCCCATGTTGCCATTAAAGAATGTAGTCAATACTTTAGTAGTTTTTTTTTTTTAAATTTGAATAACTGTGCCTCAGGAGAATATCGATCATGAACCATTTTCTTGATCGGGCTACAATCTGTGCCTTAGGAAAATACGAGTCCATGATACATCAAAAATCTATCAACTTGGACCATTCTCCACAAAGAGAATGTCTATCCACCAACAATATGTTTTGTCTGGACCATTCTCCGCCTGAATAATGTTTGTCCACCAACACACTGACTATCCATCGAGCTGGAAATCAACTCCAACACTAGTGGTAGTCTTCATGGCAATAAGATAGTAGCATATTGCTACTATAATTCCATCCAATAGAACACAACTATGTCTATCCATAGTAGTATACAACTACTATCCAGTGGTACACAACCACTCATAGTAGCACACGACTACTAACCAATGACACGTAGTCACTACCAGTGGATCACATCCACCACAATAGCATACAACTACTGTCCAAAGACATACCGTCTCCACAACAATCATATCATCTAATATCATCCTACATAAACAATATCATGATACAAATTGAGTCATCTAGGCCATTCTTCCACTCACATCTGTGAGATCTGGAAGAGCATATGCCCTCAGAAAGTTAAACATCAGCCAAGGGATGTCTGGACTATTCTTCCCAAGCATAGAAGAATAATTGTCCCTGATTGATGAACTTGGACCATTCAACCTAACTGGGCCATTCTTCTGGCGCTGATCACAGTGCAACCTGGAGAGAATGAGTCTTCCCTAGGGAATGACTATCCAGACCATTTCCTACGAAAATGATTGTCCTGCACCAACCTCTTATATCAAACCATTCTTCGAAACTTCTCACAACTATGAAATTCGAAATAATGACTGCCCAGAGAGGCAAACCATTCTTCTTAACCACTACTCAAAGTTACTACCAAGGAGAACGACTGTCCTATACCATTCCCCTACACTAGACTCAAGGGGAATCATTTTCTATGGTACATCAACAATCTGTCGGACCATTTTCTTTACAAAATTGACTGTCTGTTCTGGACTATTTTCCGAACTAGAAAATGACTGTCCATTCTAGACCATTTTCCGAACTGGAAAATGACTGTCCATAAAAAATATTGGACCGCTTTTCGGACTAGAAAGTGACTTCCCAACCTGGATCATTTTCCAAATTGGAAAATGACTTCCCATATATCAATAACATATCAGTGCTCCCTCCCAACCTAGGGAGTAATCGCTTCCCTTTCCAATAATGAAGTCACCTCCACGAGTCCCATCTTGTCCCTTAAGTACATGAAATTTTCATCTTGGACATAGGCTTTACCAAAATATCTGTTATCTGCTCATCTGTGGAGATATATTGGAGAACCACTTCTCCCTTCTAGACTTTATCACGCATAAAATAATGCTTGATCTCAATGTGCTTCGACCTGTCATGGAACACAAGGTTCTCTAAAAGCTTCACATATCTCTAATTATCACAATATATCATAGTCGAATCAAGCCCCTAATTAAACAGTCCAAAAACCAGCTTATGGAGCCACACTACTTTCGTACAAGCATCAAAAGATGCAATATACTTTGCTTCTGCAGTGGTAAGTGAAACATAATTCTGTTTCCTGCTAGCCCATGATATCATGGAAAATATCAAACTGAAACATATCCAAGAAGCACTTCTTCTGTCATCTGCACTCCTTGCCCAATCTGAATCGATAAATCCATGCAGTTGTATATCATAACTCAAATGTCCCCATCGGGTCATATGTATTATACAAACAATATCATGATACAAATTGAGTCATCTAGGCCATTCTTCCACTCACATCCATGAGATCTGGAAGAGAATCTTCCCTCAGAAAGTTAAACATCAACCATGGGATATCTAAACTATTATTCCCAAGAATAGAAGAATAATTTTCCTTGATTGATGAACCTGGACCATTCAACCTAACTGGGCCATTCTTCCGACACTAATCACAGTGCAACCTGGAGAGAATGAGTCTTCCCTAGGGAATGTCTGTCCAGACCATTTCCTACGAAAATCAACTTCCTATATCAGACCATTCTTCAAAACTTCTCACAATTGTGAAATTCAAAATAATCACTGCCCAGAGAGGTAGACCATTCTGCTTGACCACTACTCAGAGTTACTTCTAAGGAGAATGAATGTCCTAGACCATTCCCCCACATTGGCCACAAGGGGAATCACTGTCTATAGTACATCAATAATCTGTCAAACCATTTTCTTTACAAAAATGAATGTTCGTTCTGGACCATTTTACGAACTAGAAAATGACTGTCCATAAAAGATCTTGGACCACATTCTAGACTGGAAAGTGACTACCCAACCTGGACCATTCTCCAAACTAGAATATGACTACCCATATATCAACATATCAATGCTCCCTTCCAACCTGGGGAGTAATCACTTCCCTTTCCAATAAGGAATTCATCAACACGAGTCCCAACTTGTCCCTTGAGTACACAAAGTTTCATCTTGGACACAGGCTTTACCAAAATATCTTCTATCTACTCATATGCAGAGATTAATTGGAGAACCACTTCTCCCTTTTGGACTTTATCATGTAGAAAAAAATACTTGATCTCAATATGTGTGAAGCTGTCATGGAACACCAGGTTCTCTGAAAGCTTCACACAACTTTGATTATCACAATATATCATGGTTGAATCGAGCACCTGATCAAATAGTCTAGAAACCATCTTACAAAGCCATATTGCTTCCATACAAGCATCACAAGTTGCAATATACTCTTCTTTTGCAGTGTTAAGTGAGACAAACTTCTGTTTCATGCTAGCCCATGATATCGTGGCAAAACTCAAACTGAAACATATCCAATAAGCACTTCTTCTATATTTTGTACTCCTTGCCCAATCTGAATTGATACATCCATGACGCTGCATATCATAACTCATACATCCCACGAAGATATTTCAAGGCATGCTTTGCAATTATTCAATTCTCATGGCTAGGTTCCACCTGGAACTATTTTCACATCAAAGCAAATATCTGGCTAAGTATTCTCCAAATACATTAACCAACCATTCAATTTTCGATATAGGGATAGGTCTACTGGATCAAAGTCTCTCAACTTCTTCAAATCTGTTATCATGGGATTTTTCCATGGATTTGGAATCCATCATCCCAAGCTTCTTGAACAATCATTTCGATACACTTCCTCTATCATAGGAATATTTCACCACACTTCTGCTATACATGAGAGACTCTACACAAAAGTTACTTGAATACATACAAGGTCTTCTTCCATCTGCATACATGGGTCTCTTTTCGGTATACTTCAAAACCTTAAGGTTTCTCTACATATGCTTCTTCTTCAATTAATCTGTTGAGAAGAACAATGTTTACATCCATCTAATGTAAACTCCAACCCATGGATACTGTAGGAGATATAATGGCTCATGTATAGGTATATCTAGTTATTGGAACAAGATGTCATCATAATCTTCTCCCTCCTTTTGGGAGAACCCTCTAGCCCCGAATCTCGCCTTGTATCTATCAAAGATTCCATTTATAAGTCTTCAAAGATTTTTCAATGGATCATATCATTGAGGATTATCTCCCCCCTAATCTCGGTTTCATGCCTGAATGAGAAATATCTAGAACTTCCTTGTTTTTATTCTGACACTGAATATTTTTGTAATCAATTCCCTCTATCTGAGAGAGTCCATGCTTCCATCTATTGCGTCTCTCTTTGTTTTATGCAAAGTGTCACAAGGTTGTTTTGGTTTCCTTTTGATTACCGACTTCCTCCGAGTCCGACTCCCTTCAAGTTTGACTTCCTATGAGTCTCTTTAAGTTTTTTTTCTATCTGTTCTGATTGCTTCCCATCTGTAAGTTGTTGCAAGTATGGTGTCATCCTTATAAACTTATTCTATAACAACTTTCACAAAGATTGTTCATCAAAGTTTGTCAACATATTTCACAAGGGTACCTAGAAAGACATCTTCATGATAGCCTTGATGAAATAACCTGCCCGAGACAACAAGAACAACAATGTTTCCAATACAACATCTTTTATATGAAGGGTAGTTTCTTTGTAGCATTACTAAGATGATCTTGTCTGAGAACAAGAACAATAAATATCTCTTAGATTAGGTGTTAGTTCATATTTTGCAAATAAGTACACTGAGTAGTATAAGCTACTAAGTACTTATCAATACTTACTTAAGTGACAATAATAAAGATGTCAAACTTGATAGGCAAACCTGGAGTCTTTCTATTGTTCCACTTGAAATGCTTTTCTTCCGAAACAAGTATCCTTTCCGACTTGTCCCATGCTTTCTTGACAGAAAACTGAATTAGAGAACACGATATAAACCTCATAAGATCTTGACTAAAGATAGCTTACAACTTTTACTAGAAGTTCATAATGCCATAAGAGTGATAGATATATCAAGTAAAACCTAGAGAGTGTGTTGATCTTCTGAATGCACTGAATCCAAGATCACTACTTTGGACAAGATCCCTTGTACATTCCCTTCAAACACACTCATTCTAATGATACAAATTAAAAGAAAATGTATAGGTACATACCTTTGTTACCCAACTGTGACGATAAACCCTAGAATAAATTTGTTGGACTAAAGGTTTAGCTGCTAGAGGATTGGTAAACCTTATAATGTTACTTTTAGTAGATTTATCTTGGGCACAACATACACTTTCTTCATGCTAGGTCTTCTGTCTTCATAACTTCCTTCTATTTTGACTTTTGAATGGTCAACCTTAGATTTGGACTTGGTCAAATGTTGAATTTGACCAAAATTTCAAACTTGATGTCTTGGATTGCTGAGAGTACCAGGAGGTGTGCTAGGCTATGGTGCACTAGGTTATCCAGGAATTATGTCAAGTGCTTCACTTAAGGTGCCTCAACACAAGGGTTAGGGTTTCGTTGCTGAAACAAAACTTTGACTGCAACTGCAACTACAACTGAGCAAATCCTCCCAATATACCTTCCAATGGTTAGACTGCTCGAAGATAGTGTGGGCCCATAACTTGTTAGAATCAAAAGATATGTGCTCGTTTTTACCATAGACACCCAACCATAGGCACAAAGGCCACCCCAGAGCACCTTAACCTTGAAAGATAGAATAATTACGAAAGAAAACCCTAGAAGCAATAACCAACCAAGGTAACATACTTCTCTCCAAAGCTAGAGTACCAACAAAGAATCCAAACCATAACCAAGTAAAATGTCCAACCATAAACAAAGACCAAGTCACCACTGCAACAACTGCAACCATCCTCCAGTCATGCACACCACTTGTCCTTATACAGTTGTGAGAGCGAGAGTGTACAAATGAGCTCTATCACCCTCTATTTATACTACTCCAAGTCACCTAACTAGGCCGACTTCTCTTCCATGAGGATAATAACTTAATATTGATTATTCTATTGAGCCGACTTGTCTTCTAGGGTTATTATCCAACATTTTAGGGTTTCTCTTGCTTCCCAGAATATTATAGTCTCGTCAAAGGTTACATGTAGAGGTTAATACCTGCAACTACCGTAATATCAAAACTCCCTCCTAGCTAAGGAGGTATTAAAGGCAATGGTATTGTGCACAAACAAACCATTCAACCGATAACATCATCATAGCCACACATGATATCTCATGATCACGCAGATCAAGTCACAAGCATCATCATCACTATCAATATCGTTTGATAGCATCATAACATCAACATACCTCATTGTTTGCATCATCTCTCGATGCCATACTCTATCTGACTAATTAGGCACAATGATGAATAGTTCATGTGTTGAACTTAGCGGACTCAGTAGAGTGTCTCACATGAGTCACTCACTCAATAGAGTGATACATGAACCATTCTTCTAATCCGAACATACTTCCTAGAAACATAGTTGTCCCAACAAATGCTAAAAACCCTGCAATGGGATACACAAACTATTCTACTAATCCGGACCTACGTCCTAGAAGAATGTCAGTCCTCCCAGATGCTGAAAGCCACACTATGGGTTATAGAGACCATTCCTATAGGAATGTCTCTCTCAAACTATTTTCTAATTAGGTCATATGTATTATAGAGATCAATTTATACCCATATGCCTTAGAAAATACCAGTCCCGTATCAATCACCCTAATCGAGATGTCATGTACTTAGGGGGCCTACTATTCAACCTGATCGGGCCAATAACTATGCCTCAAGAGAATATCGATCCTGAACCATTTCCTAATTGGGCCACAATCTGTGCCTTAGGAAAATACCAGTCCATGATACGTCAACAATCTGTCAACCTGGACCATTCTCCACAGAGAGAATGTCTGTCCACCAACAATCTGTTCTTTCTGGACCATTCTCCGCATGGAGAATGTCTTTCCACCAACACACTGACTATCCATCTAGATGGAAATTAACTCCGACACTAGTGGTAGTCTCCATGACAATTAGATAGTAGCATACTTCTGCTATAATGCCAACCAATAGAACACAACTGTGTCTATCCATAGTAGTATACAACTACTATCTAATGGTACACAACCACTCTTAGTAGCACATGACTACTAACTAGTGACACATAGTCACTACGAGTGGATCACATCCACCACCGTAGCATACAACTACTGTCCAAAGACATGCAGTCTCCACAACAATCATATCATCTGATATCATCCTGCATAAACAATATCATGATACAAATGGAGTCATCTAGAACATTCTTCCACTCACATCTGTGAGATATGGAAGAGCATCTGGCCTCGGAAATTTAAACATCAACCATGGGCTGTCTAGACTATTCTTCCCAAGCATAGAAGAATAAATGTCCCTTATTGATGAACCTGGACCATTCAACCTAACTGGGCCATTCTTTCGACACTAATCACATTGAAACCTGGAGAGAATGAGTCTTCCCTAAGGAATGACTGTCCAGACCATTTCCTATGGAAATGACTGTCCTGCACCAACCTCCTATATCGAACCATTCTTCAAAAATGTTCACAACTGTGAACTTCAAAAGAATGACTGCTCAGAGAGGCAGACCATTCTACTTGACCACTACTCAAAGTGACTGCCAAGGAGAATGACTGTCCTAGACCATTCCCCCATACTGGCTAGAAGGGGAATAATTGTCTATGGTACATCAACAATCTATCAGACCATTTTCTTTACAAAAATGACTGTCCATTCTGGACCATTTTTGAACTGGAAAATGATTGTCTATCAAAAATCCCGAACCACTTTCCGTACTTGAAAGTGACTTCCCAACCTGGACAATTTTCCAAACTGGAAAATGACTACCCATATATCAATAACATATCAGTGCTCCCTTCCAACCTCGAGAGTAATCACTTCCCTTTCTAATAAGGAAGTCATCTCCACGAGTCCCAACTTGTCCCTTGAGTACGTAAACTTTTCATCTTGGAAATAAGATTTACCAAAATATCTGCTATCTGCTCATCTGTGAAGATATATTGGAGAACCACTTCTCCCTTCTCGACTTTATCATGCATAAAATAATACTTGATCTCAATGTGCTTAGACCTATCATGGAACACCAGTTTCTTTGAAAGCTTCACACAACTCTAATTATCACAATATATCATGGTCGAATCAATCCCCTGATCAAACGGTCCAAAAACCAGCTTACAGAGCCACACTGATTCCATACAAGCATCACAAGTTGCAATATACTCTGCTTCTGCAGTGCTGAGTGCAACAAACTTCTGTTTCCTGCTAGCCCATGATATCGTGGAAAAGCTCAAAATGAAACATATCCAAGAAGCACTTCTTCTCTCATCTTCCCTCCCTGCCCAATCCGAATCGATAAATCCATGCAATTGTATATCATAACTCAAATTTCCCACAAAGATATTTCAAGGCATGCTTTGCACTTATTCAATTCTCATGGCTAGGTTCCACCAGGAACTATTTTCACAGAAAAACAAATATTTGGTTGACTATTCTCTAAATACATTAACAATCCATTCAAATTTCGATATAGGGACATGTCTACTGGATCCGAGTCTCTCAACTTCTTCAGATCTGTCATCATGGGAGTTTTCCATGGATTTGCAATCCATCATCCTGGGCTTCTTGAATAATCATTTCGATACACTTCCTTTGTCCTCCTGAAGTTTTCACCATGCTTCTGCTGTACATGAGAGGCTCTGCACCAAAGTTGCTTGAATCCATACAAGGTCTTATTCCATATGCATACATGGGTCTCTTTATGGTATAATTCAAAACCTTGAGGTTGCTCTGCATATGCTTCTTCTTGAATTACTCCATTTAGAAGAACAATGTTTACATCCATATGATGTAAAATCCAACCCATGGATATTGTAGGAGATATAATGGCTCAGGTAAAGGTATATCTGGTTACTAGAACAAGCTGTCATCATAGTCCTCTCCCTCCTTCTGGGAGAACCCTCTAGCCCCGAATCTCACCTTGTATCTATCACATCTTCAATTTATAAGTCTTCACAGATTCTTCAATGGATCATATCATTGGGGATTAGCTCCCTCCTAATCCCGAATTCATTCCTGAATGAGAAATATCTAGAACTTCCTTGTTTTTATTCTGAGACTGCACGTTTATGCAATCAATTCCTTCTATCTGAGAGAGTCCATGATTTTTTCTTCTACATCTCTCTTTGCTTTTAGCAAAGTGTCACAATCTTGTTCTGGTTTCCTTTTGATTATTGAGTTCCTCCAAGTCCGACTCCCTCCGAGTCTGAATTCCTCTAAGTCTCTTTAAGTTTGTTTCTATGTGTTTTGATTGCTGCTCATCTAGAAATTGTGGCAAGTATTATTCCATCCTTATAAACTTCTTCTATGACATCTTCCACAAAGATTGTTCATCAAGGTTTGTCAACATATTTCACAAGGGTACCTGGAAAGACATCTTCATGGTAGCCTTCATGAAATAACCTACCCGAGACAACAGGAACAACAATGTTTCTGATACAACATCTTTTATATGAAGGATAGTTTCTTGGTAGCATTACTAAGATGAACTTGTCCGAGAACAAGAACAAGAAATATCTCCTAGAGTAGGTGTTAGTTCATGTTTTCAAATAAGCACACTGAGTAGTATAAGCTACTAAGTACTTATCAATACTCACTTAAGTGACAATAATAAAGATGTCGAATTTGATATGCAAACCCGGGGTCTTGATACTATTCCACTTGAATTGCTTTTCTTATGAGACAAGTATCCTTTCCGACCTGTCCCTTAAACTTAAAACAATATGCTTTCTTGAAAAAAAAATGAGTTAGAGAATACGATCTCAACCTCGTAAGATCTTGACTAAAGTCATCTTATAACTTTTACTAGAAGTTCATAATGCCATAAGAGCCAAAGATATATCAAGTCAAACCTGGAGAGTGTGTTGATCTTCTGAATGCATTGCATCCAAGATCATTGCTTTGGAAAACATCCCTTGTACATTCCTTGCAAACACACTCATGCTAATGATACAAATTAAAAGAACATGTATAGGTACATACCTTTGTTACCCAACTGTGACGGTAAACCTTAGAATGACTTTGTTGGACCATAGGTTTAGTTGCTAGAGGATTGGAAAACCTCATAATGTTCCTTTTAGTATATTTCTCTTGGGTACAACATACACTTTCTTCATGCTAGGTATTCTATCTTCATAACTGCCTTCTATTTTGACTTTTGACTGTCAACCTTAGATTTTGACCTTGTCAAACATTGACTTTAACCAAAATTTCAAACTTGACGTCTTGGCTTACTGAGAGTACCAAGAGGTGTGCTAGGCTAGGGCACACTAGGTTATCTAGGAATTAGATCAAGCACTTCACTTAAGGTGACTCAACACGAGGGTTAGGGTTTTGTTGGTGCAACAAAACTTTGACTGTAACTGAGGAAATATTCCCAATCCACCTTCCAATGGTTAGACTATTCGAAGATAGTGTGGGCCCATAACTTGTTAGAATTAAATGAGATGTGCTCATTTTCACCATAGACAATATCTCAATATTGTCACCCTACCATAGGCACAAAGTTCACCCCTGAGCACCTTAACCTTGATAGATAGAATAATTCCAGAAGAAAACCCTAGAAGCAATAGCCAACCAAGGTAGCCTACTCCAAAGCTATAGTACCAACCAGATAATCCAAACCATAACCAAGTAGAAAGTCCAACCATAACCAAATATGAAGTCACCTACAACTCTCCTCCAGTCATGCACACCACTTGTACTTATGCAGTTGTGAGAGTGAGTATAAAAATGAGCTCTAGCACCCTCTATTTATACTTCTCCAAGTCACCTAACTGGGCCGACTTCTCTTCCCGGAGGCTAATAACTTAATATTAATTATTCTCTTGAGTCGACTTGTCTTCTATTGTTATTATCCAACAATTTAGGGTTCGTCTTTCTTCCCGGAATATTCTAGTCTCGTCAAAGGTTACATTTAGAGGTTAATACCTACCACAACTACCCTAATATCAATAGTATAAAATCTATTAGTCAAGATCTAGTTTATTGTCTATGAATATTTTGGAGGTTATTGATTGTTTGAGCTCTTAATGAGTTGGATTTGTTTGGTAGATTGACTCAGGGTTAGACTTGCAGATTGAATATAGGATTGGATATATAGAACAACATCAGGTGTTCCAAGAAATAACCTCTAGTTTTGAATGACCATATTATGGAATATGGGCACAAGATATGGAAACACTATTGGAGAGTGAAGTGCTTTAGAAATTATATAAAGGCTGTGGTTTCAAATTCAAATGATGAAAAGTATAAATTTTTCATTGATGGAAAGAAGGATGAGGTTATAAGAATCGTAATGATTTACATTTCTAGGGAGATTCACTTTCTATTGTCATGGTTGAATGGCCTTGTACAATCAATAGGGATTATCCCCAATGAAAGGTCCTAGTTAGACCCTACATTGTTTGGAATAGGGAATCCATATTGCTTGGCCATATTTGGGGGGTTTACAAGTTGCGTCCCAGTGCACCGTTTAGGTTTTTTTTTGATGCAATCAATAAGATGCAACTATTCTAAAATGAAAAATTAAGAATAATGCCCAATTTGAACTAACAAAACCAAGGAGATAAACATAGCACCGAATATATTACTGCTTTATATATTTAGCAAAAGTTACTTGAAAAATAAAAGAAAAAATTTAAATAACCAATTGTATAACAGAGAAGTTTGAAAATGAACAATTGACTACAATACTATGCTTATGGCTATAAAAAAACAACTTGTGAGATAAACAAACTAAGGCAAGTTAATCATACATGAGAAAAAGCTACACTGTACGAACAAATGCTTAAACTATTCCAAAACTCAATAAACTAGCAAAAAAAAGTTCTACATGTCACAAACTTCAAAATTGAAGTTTGTATCCAAAACAAATTGTCCAATAATGGCTTCTCATTAATTAATTTTCTAAAAGAGTTCATAAAATTGCAGAAGTAAAAAACCTTTATACTATCAAATTCCTTACTTATACAACAAAAAATGAGGAAAAAAATCCATTATTTGGGTACATTGAACTCACTATTCGATTCCCTTTCGTGCCTATTGGGCTCTTCAATGAATTGTAATTTTACCCTAATTGAGGATTCAACTCCTCTTGTCAATTCAGATCCCCTATTTGGTTGTTCAAATCCCTTCCTCTAAAAGAATGCCTATGAAGGACACAAGGATTTCCTAATGAACAACTTCACTCTAAATCCATAATAAGATATATAATAATAATTGATTGTAAAAATTGTGATTTTACAAAGATAGGGTCTGCCTATATATATTCCCTTTATGGTTTTTATGAAGAGTCATGACTTTTAGTCATGACCTTTTATTACGTTAATGTTTTATTTTGCTTTACTTATTATTTTAATGTCTTTATATTACATTATTTATTTATTGTAACTTTTCCCTTCCCTTAAATTTTGTTTTTTCCTCAAAGCAATGATAAGGAAGGATGTAACTGGAGAAAGTGATCTGACTCCCATGCTACATCTTCTTCCGGTATATTTTTCCATTTAATAAGATATTCCTTGAATACTCGAGAACGTAATCTCTTTTCCCGGGTGGAGATAATGGATTCGGGCTCTAAAATGATTCCTCCTTCCTCATCCAACATAGGAAGCATAGTTTGCGCCTTTTTCTGTTGGCCCAAGACTCTCTTTAGACATGATACATGAAAAAAATTGTGGATACAAATTTTATCTGTTAAATCCAACTGGCAAGCTATGTGACTGATTTATCTATTTAATTGATATGGTCCATAAAATTTTGGAGCCAATTTATTCTTCCCATGTTGTTTAAGGAACAACTGTTTGTAAGGTTGAAGTCTCACAAATACCCATTCTCCTACTTCGAACTCTCTTTATGTTCGGTTTTGATCAGCTTGTTGCTTCATTTGATTCCTTGCAACTGTTAAGTTTTCTTTGAGTAATTGAACGATTTTCTGACTTTCGTCTAAATGGTCTTTTAATGACACAACTTTTATGTGGCTAGTGGCCAACTCCTTCCAAGATGGAAGTTCATAACCATAAAGAGCTTGGAATGGTATCATTTTAGCTGATGTGTGATAAGTGGAATTATACCACCACTCAGCAAGGTCCAATCATTGAAACCATTTATTTTGTTTGTTAGAGATAAAACAATGAAGATAGGTTTCTAAACATTTATTGACAACTTCTGTTTGACCATCTGTTTGAGGGTGGTAAGCTGAGCTCATATTAAGAGAGGTTCCGATCTGTTTGCAAAATTCTCTCCAACAATTCCCTTTAAATTTGGCATCTCTATCACTGACGATAGCCTTAGGGAACCCATGTAGTTTGTAAATATTTTTACAGAATATTTCAGCCGTTTGTTTTGCTGAATCTGCTTTCCTTACTCCAATAAAGTGTGCATACTTGGTTAGTCTGTCTACTACTACTAATATTTTATCTTTTCCATCGGATATGGGTAGTCCTTCAATGAAATCCATTGAAATTTCTTCCCATTTTTGGTTGGGAATGTGTAACGGGTGGAGTAACCTAGGGGTCGATACATTTTAATTCTTGTTCTTTTGACAAAGATCACATTCTGCTACATATTTTCGAATATCTGCACTCATCCCTTTCCAAAAAAATGATCTTCGTGCATTATAGTATGTTTTGAAAAATCTGATGTGACCTGCAGCTGCGCAATCATGAGAATCTTGAAAAACCTTGGCTTTAAATCTTGAGTTGGTATTTAAGTAGATTCTTCCTTTATACCATAAGATGTCATTCTTCCATTCAGACTTAGGGTATTGATTTAAATTGTTGATTATAGAGCAAGTCTCTGGGTTTTTTGCATACTCGGTTCAGATTTCATCCAACCATTCTGGAATGGCTATTGATATTGCAAAAACTTGTGTTTCTTCATATTTTCGTGATAGGGCATCAATCATGATGTTGTCTTTTCCTCTTTTATGTAGAATTTCCATATCAAATGTGGCAATTTTCTCTATCCATTTTTTTTTTCGGTTGACAATGTTTTTTGTTGTAATAAGTACTGGAGACTGTTATGATTTGTGTGTATCAAGAACTTACTTCCCAATAGATATTGGCACCATTTTGTTAATGCATGCATGATGACAAGCATTTCCTTGTTGTAAGTGGATTGTAAGTATTCTGTTTTATTTAATTTCCTACTCTCAAAAGCTATTGGGTGTCCATCTTGCGTCAATACTGCTCCAATTTCAAAACCCGACGCATACTCGATGATGAAAGGTTTGGAGAACTCAGGTGTTGCTAATACCAGGGTTGTGGACATAATGTTTTTTAAGTTTTCAAAACATTTTTGTGCTTCCAAATTCCATTGGAAAAAGTTTTTCTTAAGGAGATTTGTTAGGGGGGTGGTTAAATGAGCATAATTCTCGACGAATCTTCGATAGTATCCTGCCAATCCTAGAAATCCTCTTAACTTGGACATATTTTTGGTTTTAGGTCATTCTGTGATTGCCCTAATTTTCTTGGTGTCTACCTTGAATCCTTTTTTGGATATGATGTGACCAAGGTACTCTACTTCCTCCTTGCCAAATCTACATTTTGACATTTTGGCATAGAATTGATTTTCTTCCAGAAGAGATAACACTTTTCCCAAATGCTTCATATGCTCCTCCCATGTTTTAATGTACACTAAGATATCATCGAAGAAAAACAAGACATGTTTCTGTAAGTATGGGTGAAATAATTCATTCATTGTCGCTTGGAAGGTGGTGGGGGCCTTAGTTAGCTCAAAAGGCATCACCTTGAATTCGTAGTGTCCTTCGTGTGTCTAGAAGGTATTCTTGACTACATCTTCTAGTATTAATCTAATCTGATAATACCAAGATATTAAATCAAGTTTTGACTTTCATCCAACATTTCGTCAATAAATGAGATGGGAAATTTGTTTTTAATTGTTATTTTGTTTAGCCCTCGGTAATCTATGCATAATATTAAAGATCCATCTTTGTTTCGAACTAACACTACTGTAGCTGCATATGGACTTCTGATTTTTGTGATGACACCACATTTTAATAGGTCTTAGACTAATCTTTCTATCTCTGTTTTGTGGTGATGGGGCTATCTATATGGTATAACCTTGACTGGGCTTGATCCTGGTTTAACTTCAATTATATGTTCAATTCTTCTTTGAGGCAGTAACTCCATGGGAAGGTATTGAAATACCTTCTTGTGTTTTTGAATTAGGTATTGAAGGTCTAATGTTCTGGAGTCATCATGTTCTAATTCTTGTATTTCTATGTTGTGGCATTGGATGAAGTATGTGGTTTTTCCTTTTAAGATCCTTTTTTCCATTTGTTGTGATGAAACAACCTGTGTTTGTGGAGGTTGAAAACCATATAATTTATAACTTTTCCCTTGCCACTTGAATTGGATGAAATGTTCCTGGTGATTGACTGAGTATGTGCCCAAGGTTTGTAGCCATTGGACTCCTAAAACCAAATCTACTCCTCCCAGAGGGATGATGTAGAGTTCTGATTCCAAAAATAAAATCTTGGATTTGGAGTTTCACCTTATGGCATTTTCTGACATTTTTTTTTTTTTTAATTTTTTTTTATTTTCCGTTTGCAACCATCACTTTCATGTCTCGGATTGGATATACAAATAATTTGAGTTTCCTTGCAATATTGATATCGAGGAAATTGTGGGTACTTCCAGTGTCGATTAGTACGGTGACATTATCATTTTTGATATGTCCTTTTAATTTAAGAGTTTGTGGTTGGGTAATGCCTATGATGGCTGCGAGTGATATTCTTGGTGTGTTGTCTTCTATGAGCTCTAAAGTTTCATTTTGGAAATTTTCCATTTATTCATTTATTGATTCTGTTGAGTTTGATTTGTAATCTTTTTCTGCTTCACAAGTGTACAATTTTTTTGAGTTATCTTCGATCTCACACCTATGTCTCGGGTCCCATTTCTCCCCACATCGTTTACATTTTCCTTCTTTTATCCTTTAGGACTCTAAACTTCTTCTTCTATCTTCATGTAGATTGGGTGGTATGTATTTGTCATTTCCTGTTGTCTGAGGTACACTCCTTCTTGAGTAAACCTTGCTGAATCTTGACTGGCCTTCTAGTTTTTCTTCTACGGATTTTTCCTTGCGTATTACTATTTCTACAGTAGTAACCTCATGTAATCTTAACTCATCTAGGATATGTGGTTCGATACCACCTATGTAAGACCAGAGTAATTGATCATTAGATAGTCCAAATAATCAAGTAGCGAGAGCTTCCCATTGATGCATAAATTCATTTATGCTGCCTTTTTGTTGTAATCTGGTGAGTTTTGAAAAAAATTCTTTTTCCGAGATGCCCTGGAAACTTAAAAAAAAACATTTTTGAAAGAATTCCAATTATATGACTGAATTCTTCCTTTCCACCATAGATACCAATTGTATGCAGTGCCTTCGAGGTACATGGATGCGTATTTGACCTTCTCTTCATCCGTTGTCATGTTATATATGTGGAAATATTCTTCATTTTTGTTAAACCAGGCTACACATTGATTATCGCCTTCGTTGTATTTTGGGAGTTCTATTTTGGCTTTGGGTGGGTATAACATTAAGGGTTGGTATTGTGATATAGGTTGGGGGTTTTGTATGGAATTGTGGAAGAGTGGTGGTAGATTAGATGTGCTTGAATCACTGGGTTGGTGGTGACTCTGATTTTTTATAAGGTTTAAGAGCTCATTATGTTGTTCTTCTTGATTTTGCGTTATAACGCTCAAGTTTTGCTTCAAATTGTCTGTTATTTCTCTTTTCAAGTTAACCAAGCCTTGTTATAAGTTCATCCCAAGCTCTTGAAAAATATCATCTTTAAGATCTTGTTTTAGATTCTCTATGCCTTTTCGTAGCTCAGTCCCAACTTCCGCTGTAATTTTTTCTTTAAGGTTAAGCGTTAGATTTTTTTGAGTGCCTCGTTGTTGAGCCTCATTTCTTCTCATAACTCATCGTGAGTTTTTTGTATTGATTTTTTGAGTGATTTTCTAATGCTTTTACATTCCTGGTCTATTTTTTCCACTAGAGTTTTTAATTTTGACATCCTTCTGGTGTTTGGGGGTGAGTATTTTTCTGTAATTTTGACCTTGCTTGGAAGATCCCCTTTTAATTATTTTAATTAAATAATTGTATGTAATTTAAGGAATATTAATTATATATAATATAATTATATTATATAATTAATGGGTGTAATGGGGGGG
>ML784975.1:358625-374721 GCA_009831015.1 Picea engelmannii | reverse complement strand
AATGTGGGGACGTGGACTATGGGGGAGAGTTACGGGGGGGTGGGAAGGGGCTGCAGGTGAGGGAGAAGGTGTGGGGAGTGTGGGGGACGAAAGGATGCAGGTGAGGGGAAAGGAAAGGAGGGGAGAAACGTGGGGAGTGTGGGGGACGAGAGGGTTGCGGTTAGGGAAAAAACACAGGGAGTGTGGGAAATGAATGTGACATATGGGAGAGACCTTCTCTGATCCCAATGTGAAGGACACAAGGGTTTCTTAATGAATAGTTTCACTCTAGATCCATAATAAGATATATAATAATAATTGATTATAAAGATGGTGATATTACAAAGATAGGTCCTGTTGGCCCCTTCGTTTTTAGGAGGAAACTGCACAAATTTTGATTAAGCACGAGTTGTCCAAACTTCATTAGAGGCCGGGAGAAAGAGTAACAAAAAACAGTTGCAAAAGTCAACACAATGCTAGCTAAGAAAAAAGCGGTTGCAACAAAATAAGAAATCGGGCAAGCTGAGAAGGAAGACACAACCCAACTATATATAGGGCTGAGTATAATCGTAAAAGGGTTGGGTTTTTGTTGTTGTTGGTTAGTTATGCCATGTCGGCTCATATTGATCAGAGTCACCCAAGTTCTGGGATTAGTTGTTGATACCTGCTGTAAAGTCGAGAGACGACAAGTAAGAGTCTGTAATATGTCCTACTGAGTGAGTTTGATTCTGTAACCGAGAAATATCTCAAGGGTAATATGAAGAAGGAGAAAATTTTAAAATATGATGTGTATTTGTATGTTTACTTGCACATTACAACATTTCTTTATGGTTTATGAGTTATACTTGATGGTTCTATGTTTAATCGCTGCTAGCAACATAAGTAGGTTCACTTCTTTCATTTAGATGGTTCAGATCTAGTAATGACTCTTGCATAAGAACAAGGAATAAGTTATGAATGATCTATGGATCCTTGATCCATATGGATATAGATGGCCACCCACCTCTTCCATCTGGCTCAAAGTAGTTTTCTGGCAATTTTGGTAATTTACTATTTTTAGCAGTTTTCACTTCCGGAGCCGTTTTGAGGCCCTAAATGATGTTTTTTGGGAAAACAGGTTTTCATAAGGAATTTCCTTCAATATTGTGCCTAAAACAAATCTCCTCGATGATACCTTTCCAACGGGCTATCATAGGCCTAAAACAAAGATCATATGCAAAAGTTACGACCCCGAGAAATTGATGTACTAACTTACCCAAACGGGGCCCACATGACTTTTGGCGCTTCATCTCCTAGGGTTAGGATTTCGGATGTCTAGGGTTTTTGAAATTCCTGCTTATTGTAAAAAGGCCTTCAGAGCCTCATCGTAATATTCTTCTTACGAATGAGTGCATTCGTCACATCTCTTCTCAGAGATAAGCCGCCACATCTCTTCTCAGAGATAAGCCGCCACCATTCCAACAAGCTTGTTTCCGCTGCATTTTACGGTTTTAAGCTTATTTCGTTATTGAATAGAAAACTAGTTTTACAGTATCTCTGCTATTTTGTGTTAAACATCTGTTAATAATCTGTATACATTTCATTCTGCTCATAAAACCTGGATCAGTGGTATCATAGCGATCTTCTCCTTGTCGTCTTAATGCATGTCCCCTACGAGGCCAGAGTACAAAGAGTTGGGTCTCGAGCTTGTTTCTCTTGAGGAAAAAAGCTCTCGTTCGCCCAAGTGACCTCGCATGGCAGGAGAAAATAAAGATGATAGGACATGAGATTCTTTCAAACTGTTGATTGAGGAAGCCCTCACGCAATAGAGGAACGAGATGATGGATAGTTTCGTGCAAATGCTTCGGCAGCTAGCAACAGGCGACACATCTTCTTCGAATGGAGATAACGCCCCCTTCAAGGTACAAATAAACTTTGATATTCATATATTTTAAGGTCATATAGATGCAGATGCTATAGACAAGTGGTTGAATCTACTAGAAGGGTATTTTTCTGTCCATAACTTTTCGAATAGAGAAAATATTACTTTTGTGCTCCTCAAAGCCGTTCCCCATGACAAAGATTGGTGGGAAACTTTTTGTGAGCAAAAGGAAACAAAGGAACCCTCATTATTTTCAGTCATGACCACCTGAGAATCCTTTAGGGATGCTATTAAGGAACAATACTACCCTGTCGGAAGTTATGACGACTTGTATACCAAATGGACCACACTGCAGCAAGAAAGAGACCAAGCGGTGCTAGATTTCACAAATATCTTCCATAGCTTGTGCACCAAGCTGGGTAACAAAGATTCAAAGTGACATCTAGTGCTCAAGTATTGTGGTGCTCTGCATAGATACATCTAGACCGAAATGGAATTTCTGGACATCTCATCCTTGGGTGCGGCCTATAGATATGCTGTTAAAATTGAGTAGAATCTCAAACAAAAGACGTAGCTATTTGGGCCTGGGAACTCCTCACAAAAAAAGATAGGAAAGGGCAGCCCCAAACCATAGAACAAAGGACATAGAAAATATGGACAGTATCAGGACAACCAGTCCAAGCCGCAAGCAAAGAAGAACACCCGAAAGACAAAAAAAGATACTGGGAAGTGGTGCGACTTCCATAAGAGCCCTTGGCATAACACTGCTGACTGTTGCTCAAAGCAATCACTGGTGGATGAAGTAAAAGCCTTTGAATCAGATGCAGATTCTGACTCTGATCCAGAACCATAAAGGGGAAGAGGGATTATCGACGCAGAAGCCAGTGCCACCATTGCTACCACCAAGCTCCAACCTGGTGAACCAGATGAGCCATAAGAGGGAGAGCGCCTCTTCCATTCACAGATGTGGGTAAAAGGCACCCCGCTGCACTTCATCATTGATAGCGGTAGCCAGAAGAACCTCATATTAGCAAAGTTCGTCAAGCGGTTGGCCCTGCCAATAATTCCACACCCATAACCCTACACCATTGGATGGCTCCGCCAAGGAAGCGATCTTCGCGTCAGCCAATAGTGTCGACTATCGTACGACATCAAGCCCTTCAAAGACGAGGTATTGTGTGATGTTGCTCCTTTCTAAGTTTGTGATGTTATTTTGCACCAACCTTATTTGTGGAAACATCGTGTTGTATATGAGTCTAGGCCTCGTAGTGTTATTATTACTTTGAACAAGAAATTGTAAAGGATACCTGAGGCAACCCCACCTAGTGCTATTTCCTTGATCTCTGCTAAGCAATGTAGGAAGGTCATCTCTCAAACGGGGAAGTTTGTCTTCTTTGTGATTCACTCTCAGAATAATCGAAATATCATAGCCACATCCACACAGCAGAAGCAAGTAGATAAGGTCGTGGAAGAATAATCAGATATCTTCTCCTCACCTACAAGGGTATCTCTGCACTACCAGGTGAAGCAGCCCATCGATCTGACCCTCGACGCACCACTGCCCAATGGGCTAGTCTATCGCCACTCTTTTTTAGAGAATGAGGAGATCAAGTGACCGATCCAAGAACTGCTCCATAAGGGGCACATCCATCTCGGCTCATCACCTTGCGGAAACCCAATCGTGCTGGTACATAAGAAATATGGAACCTGGCGACTCTGTATTTATTACCGGGCTCTAAATAAAATCACAGTCAGAAATCGATACCTGATTCCCCAAATCGATGACCTCCTTGATCAACTCACAGGGGCCAAATAATTCAGTAAGATTGATCTAAATTCTGGCTACCACCAGGTCCCGATAGAACAGACAGATGTATGGAAGACCTCCTTCAAGTCAAAGGAAGGCCTTTTTGAATGGTTGGTCATGCCCTTTTGTTTGACAAATGCTCCAACCACTTTCATGAGGATGATGGATGATATCCTGTGACCATTCACCAATACTTTTGTAGTGGTGTATCTGGATGACATTCTAATTTACAACAAGACTTGGGCCGAACACTTGTAGCATATTCAACAGGTTCTACACACCCTGTGGCAGCACAAGCTATACGCTAACTTGGAAAAATGCTCCTTCGGCATGGACAAGGTCCATTACTTGGGCTATATCATTGATCAACATGGTGTATATGTGGATCCAACCAAGATCCAAGTCATCCATGACTGGCCAGCCCCAGCCACACTCACTGAGCTTCAGAGCTTCTTAGGCCTTGCCAATTTCTACCGCAAGTTCGTGTTGGGATTATCCCATATTGCATGGGCCCTCAACCAAATAAAAAGGGGTGGTGGTAAGGAGAAATTTGCGTGGGGCCAGTCCCAACAAAAAGTGTTTGATGATTTGAAGCAACGATTGTGCTCAACCCCAGTACTTTCACTACCAGACCTGCAACATCCCTTTGAGATCGAGACAGATGCTTCAGACTATGATGTGGGTGCCGTTCTCACTTAGCACGGCCACCCTGTGGCCTATCATAGTGAGACACTGTCAGATACTGTTCGTAAGTACCCTACTTATGACAAATAAATGTACTCCATTGTGCAAGCCTACCGCCAGTGGAGACATTACATTCTTGGGAAGGAGACAGTCATCCACACTGATCATAAGCCACTGCAGTTCATGCAGACACAAGGAAAATTGCAGAATGACCGCCATAAAAAGTGGTCCACATACTTGTAGCAATTCCACCTCAACATAAAGTATAAAACAAGAAGCACCAATTGTGTCGCTGGTTGCCTCAATAGACTGCCAGTCGTGACACTTAGCACGATGCTAGACTCTTGTGGCCACGAGACCTCTGGATGGCCCCAACACTATGAGACAGACCCAGACTTCACCACCACTTACCAAATGTTGGGTGCAAACACAGTTGTCGATAATTTCCATCTTCAATATGGGTTGTTGTGTCGTATGGGCCATATCTGTGTTCCATCAAGCGAGCGAGAGAAGCTGATCTAGGAAGCCCACTACAATTGGGTGGCAGGACACTTCGATGTCAAAAATACAGTGGTGATGCTACAAAAACATTTCTACTAGCCGAAACTTTGACAGGAGGTCAGCAAGTATATCAGGTCCTACACTACCTGCGCTATTGCCAAACCAACCACTAAGAAACAGGGCCTATACACCACTCTTCCTACTCCTAGCAGGCCATGGGAATCCATCTCAATGGACTACATGTCGGGCCTCCTGTCCACCAAGTGGGGAAATGACTGTGTTTTTGTGGTTTTCGATCGCTTTTCTAAGATGGCGATTCTGGTTGCCTGGAAGAAGAGCATCACAGTAGAGGCCACTGCCAAGATCTTATTTGAACGATTCTGGGTACATTTTGGAAACCCACAAACCATTATCTTAGATTGAGATAGTCGATTTCTCAGCACATTCTGGTTGAGCCTCTGGTCACTGTTGGACACCAAGCTCATCAAATGCACTGCCTTCAACCCCCAGACCGATGGCCAAACTGAGGTTGTAAATCGAATGATTGTGCATATCCTTCACATGTATAATTCAAAGAAATCCCACACATGGGATGAGAGCCTTCCCTATGTCCAACATAGCTACAACCAAGCCCTGCATAGCTCAACCAGACACAACCCCTTTCAGGTGGGGTTGGGATTCCAACAATTGGGTCCCATAGATGTTGCACTTCCCCTTGCGATCACCTCGACCGACTCATCTCCTGCTCCAACTGAAGCTGACAAAGCCACCCGGTTCATTGAGTAGATCCATCACATCCGCCAACAGGTTCAGGATATCCTACATAAGTCGAATGACAAGTACAAACAACGCCACGATCAACATCAGGTGCCACATAAGTTTCAGGTGGGCGACAAAGTTTGGTTGCACTTGCAGAAAGAACGCCTTATAGGACACCATCATAAGATTCTCCCACTCTGTTATGGGCTGTAAAATATCACCAAGGCTGTGAGGGATAATTATTTTGAGCTCAACATTCCTCCTTTCCTTGGCCTGCACCCAATGTTCAATGTGGATCTCCTTCGCCCCTATTTTCCACCATTATTGGACACCTCAGATGTAGCAGAACAACTAACACCAACATAGCTCAACCCTGACTGCATACAATAGGAATCCAATGATCATATTGTGGAAACACAAATCAAGGGAACTCAACAACAAAGGATCCATCTTTATCGAGTCGTCAAAGCAGGGCAACTCCTGCACCAAGGCAAGTGGCTCACTCGGGGCCAAATTCAACAGAAATTTCCTCATCTGATGGGGGGCCTCAATGCAATGGAGACCATTGCTTCCTAAGGAGGGAGGATTGATCCATATGGATATTGATGGCCACTCACCTCTTCCAACTGGCTCAAAATAGTTTTCTGGCAATTTTGGTAATTCACTATTTTTAGCAGTTTTCACTTCTGGAGCCGTTTTGAGGCCCTAAACGATGTTTTTTGGAAAAAAGGTTTGAAATATGAAATTACCTTTCATATTGTGCCTAAAATGAATCTTCTCGTTGATACCTTTCCAACGGGCTATCATATGCCTAAAACGAAGATCATATGCAAAAGTTATGACCCCGGGAAGTTGATGTACTAACTTACCCAAACGAGGCCCACATGACTTTTGACGCTTCATCTCCTAGGGTTAGATTTTTGGATGTCTATGGTTTTTGACATTCCTTCTTATTGTAAAAATTCCTTCAAATCCTCATTGTAATCTTCTTCTTGCGAATGAGCACAACCGTCACATCTCTTCTTAGAGATAAGACGCCACCATTCTAGCAAGCTTGTTCCTGCTGCATTTTATAGTTTTCAACTTATTTTGTTATTGAATAGAAAACCGGTTTTACTGTATCTCTGTTATTTTGTGTTAAACTTCTATTAATAATCTTTATTCATTTCATTATGCTCATAAGACCCGGATCAATCCTCTTTAGCCTTCTCCCTACCCTTCCCTATCTATTTGTCTTAGCAACACTTCGGGTGAGACTTCTTCTTTTGTGAGGAGATGAAAACGCCAATGCTCAGACTACAGGGTGCCTTTTGTTGGTAACCTGAGAAGGACCTTGGTATGATCAAATTCGTGCCAGCAAAATGGATCTGTTTCTGGGACCCATGTTAAAAGGGAACCTGTAGGGAGAATGCTGCCACCGATCCATAGATATGGTATTGATCAATGGTAGGAAAGGAACTGTGACGCTTTCATATGGAAAGAAGCAGAATTAAGAAGAAAATCATTAGAAAACACTCGCAAAGTAATCTTTTATTCAGAAAGATCAAGCGACCAATATGATATTTTATGGGTTAAATTCCCGGAAGAATTTTTTCACTGGATAAAGAGCCTCCAAGAAGCTCCAGAGTTCTAGGATCAGACCAAGAATATCTGTGCGTGGGATACTGAAAAGTTAGTAGCACTCTAGAGGCTGGATTTCCCAGTCACACGAGCCATGGATTTCTAGGTTAACATCACATTGGAAAGATACATAATCAAATTTGCAGCTGAAAACCACCAGTCTTTCTTGCGGGCAGAGGAAATTTTCAAGAAAGGCGCAAGGGGAAGATTGTTGAGAGAAGTCCCCCTGTGGATTAAGGAATTATTAACAGAGGAGGGGATGTTGAGTATGTCCCCAACTGAGATGGCAGCGTAAACACCCTCGCTTAGGGTAGGGCGAGACAGGGTGAGGGCCATGGCATGAGAAGGGGAAAGGGTTCTTTGACAAATGGGGGAAAAACAACAAGAAATGGACTCAGTAGATGAACGAGCCTTGAAGAGAGTCACCATAGTTGAGAAGTGGTGGTGCGGCAAGATCAAGAAAGCCGCAAGATAATCTGAAGAGTTGAGGAAAGAAGGAGGATCGAGAGAAGTAGAGGAAAGATAGATGGAAGAACTACAGAGGATGAGAGAACAAGAATGATTGGCCAGTCAAAGATTGAATGAGAGAGAAGTAAAGAGAGAAAGAAGTCCCGAGGAAGTGGGACAAGAAGGAGAAAGTGTGGAGGTGAGAGAGGAGGAAGCCGACATGAATATTGGAGGAGAAATAAAATATTCAGCCCCGATAATAGGAGAAATCAGGAATCCGACCGAAGAGATCATCCCAGTGGAAGCTAACGAGACCCTCCAAATCAAAGAAAACCACCCCGAAGCCCGTGGCACTAGCCCCAAATCACCCATACCCCAAGTGCCTTCTATAAAAGTAGTAAGTCCGATACTACCTTCTCATTTTGTTCCAGTATAATTAATTAGTCAGTCACAACCAGGAAGTGCGAGTGTAGGGAGGATATTGGGATCCCCTAGTAAATCACAAGAAGGACTATTAGGATTTATACTGATAGGAACAACAAGTTCAACAATGACCAGCCATACGGGAGGTTTGATCACTAGAAACCTAGAATTTTCGGGTAAGGGAGATGAAGACATTGAGAAGCACTGGTTCTTGTGCAAAGCCATTTGGAGATCCAGAGGGACTCCGGATGCGAATAAGCTGGTCAAGTTCCAGACTACCTTGAGAGGTCGGGCTCTCAAGTGGTACATGAAGATCATCGAACCATGGGTGCCAAGGATGCAAGGTCAAGCGTTCACACTTGACCAAGTACAAACAAGGTTCATAGCATAATTCAAATTGCCTTAGTCAGAACAACAGGCTCTGTCTGAGTTGCGCGAAATCCAGCAGAGGGAAGGTGAATCAGCTTGGGAGTATAGCCAAAAGTTTAAAGATGCCATAGGGAGGTTGGCACATCCAATCCATGAAGAACATCAAAGGGAATGGTACATTTAGGGGTTGCTGCCTCTAACTCGGATTTCTCTAACACAACAACGGATAGCCACATTGACAGACACCTTGGAACAATCGATGAAGATTGAATCCATGGAGGGATACCCTGGGAAACTAAAAGTAACCAGACCCCCAGTAGATGTGAATTTGGCACAACTACAAGGGTAGATATCGACACTTACAAAAAAATTCAGGAGCTGACGATACCTAGACTAGGACAACCACAGGTTTGGTGCACAAGATGCTATACGAAAGGTCATTTGGACTGAATGTCTGCAAATGAGGGAAATGGGACCTCCTTAGAATCTAATGGTAACCCTAGAAAGACCTACCGGAGGAGTTGCGCAAGTATCGATGAACTCACCATTCCATCACCCCACCCCATATCACGCTTTCCCGGGAGGACAAGCAACACCAACAACGAAATATTGTGAGATCTGCCGAATTCACAGGCATGGACCAAGACAATGCCCCATCATGCAGAAGTATTCGATAGTACCAAACACAACACACTACAAATTCTGTGCATCCACCATGCATACTACCAATCAATGTAGAGCGTTGGATGCTCTCGTGAACATGCTAGACCAAATAGCATTCAGGGTGAATGAAAACCCACATGGACTAGGAAGAGGTCGAGGAGGTGGAGCTAGAGGAGACTTCAGAGGAGGAAGAAATTGAGGAAGAGGACCAAGTAGATTCTATAACTGTGATGAACAAGGTCACTTGGCCAAAGATTGTCCTCATCCAAGGCAGCCATGGTGCTCTCACTACATAACCAATGGACACACAACCGAAGACTGTCCAGAGTTAATTGCAAAGTGGGAAGATAGGGTATGAAAAAGAGGAACTAACCTCATCAGTTTAGAAATAAAGAGGATTTCTAAGGGAAAATTTCCCAACCTTAATATCGTTACTCGAGGAGGAGAAAAGACAAGAGCTGATGCTGATACTCTACCTCAGATCTAGAAAGTAGCACCGAAGGGAGATAGGTATGACCCCCTAAAGAAAAAGCTGTTCTTTAAAGACACCATAGAATTATTCCAGAATATTCCTAGTCATGAAATTCAAGAGAACACCCCCTAGTCGAATGTTTACCCTAAGATGGTGCAAGCCCCTACTTCACCCCCTGCACCTAGAAACCCTGTAGTCATACCAAGACAGCCTGAGCACCCTCCAAACACAGTTGACCTCTGGTTTTAGTTATTCTCTGACATTCTGGGGAATGATCAACTAATAGAGAAGTTGCGCAATGCACTGTACCTAATCTTAGGGAGAAAAGAAACCTCAGAGGCAAGGATAAGGGCTAACCTTCCATAGAAAAGTACTCAGAGAGTGCAGCGAAGAAAAGTAAGAACCGAAAGAGAATTCCGACTGATAGCCCAGTTGGATGAGTTCGAAATTAAGGACATCATGTTAGACCTAGGGCCAGATGTGAACATTCTACCCAAGAAGACCTGGGAAGCCTTGGGAAAACTGAGACTGACATATTCCCTAATTTAGTTAAGAATGGAAAACCAATACTGTATTTTTTCCATAGGAAGAATGGAGAACATGGAAATCGATGTAGCAGAAGTAAAAATAGTGGCCGAATTTGAAGTCATTGATATCATGGGAAACACTGACCCCTACCCTGCGCTTCTTGGCATCGATTGGGCTTACATCAATTATACAATAATCGATTTAGAGAAAGACAACCTGACTTTTGAAGTAGAGGGAATCAAGATAGTTCAACCTTTGGATCCATATGTAGGACCCATGTACATAGAACCAAAAGACAATAATATGGAGGAAGAAGACCTAGAATAATTGTACATTGTAACAACAGGGACAAGAAACAATTACATAAACCCCATTGCTAATGGATCAGTAAGCTGGAGAAGTATATAGTCAGCTGACGAAGACTCAGAACTAGCTTTTGGTAGTTGGCAACAAGGCTCACATGAACGATTCTCAAGAAGATGCGCAACTATCAGAATGACCATATGGATTGGGACTGAAGCTACATAACACCCAATATACGATGCTACCTCAGACCTAGTCAATGTTTTGTAGAACATGGAAGAAAACGTGAGAGAAGATCAAAGAATCACGATACTAGACACAGATTTTCAGAGAAACACTGCCAGATGGTGGGTCACTCATAAAGCTATACTTGGAACTTGGGACGAGGTGAAGCAAGCTATTGAGTACAGGTTCCAGAGTAAGGAGCAACAGGAGTTAGGGATACAAACATATCTCCCCGCCGTGCAACTGTTCAATGGAGAGTCGGACCCTAGAATACACATTGAACAATGCGTGACACAGTGGCAGGCTGCGAAGATACCCTCTCACTTATGGGTTCAGGCATTTCCCCATTCTCTAGGACCAATCCCGAAAGCTTGTTTTTTACATGAGGAAACTAGAAGACATACCAACGACTGGAAAAAATTGGCAGCTCAATTTTGCAAGGACTTTTCATTCACAAGTAAGTACCCTGAACTTGAACTAGCTCTGCAAAAGATTCAAGAACTTCTGTTTACCACCAATAATAATAAGAAATCAAACCTTGTAGTGTGTCCCAAGCATACCCAAGAGCTTTAGACTAAATACCACTTACCCTTGATGGACAAGCTTGTAGAATGCTATCAGATTACCAAGGACTTAGAAAGTCTAGATGAACTAGAAGGATTGAGAAACCTAGCCATCAAAGAGACAGAGGGGAGTAGAGAAATCCAAAACACCATACCTAGCCAGACCAGAAAGTGATTAATTGGCTTGTAAGTCATTCCCGGACGCCGAGGGTTCCTTTCTCATCATCCCAACCTTTAGATATTATCGTACCAATTCCAACGAACTATTACACGAAAGTGTTACCTCCAAAAATATGACCTAAATAACACATTTAGTGCATTTAATTAATTCATACTCAAGAATACCCTTAATTTACGGGAATAATCAGAATGCCACAGAACCAAGAACGAACTGTGTAGAAGTGATCCCGATGATGAAATAAGGTGAATAGACTAGGATGGGCTTCATATAAGTCCTCCATTTTGCTCGAGCCCCCTGTTAACCTCCATTTAACCCTTTAGACAGGCTGACATAAAATAATACGGTCACCTCCAACCTTAAAGTAGGGGAATCCAAAAATGGGGACATTATAGTCCTCCCTTCCCGAAGATTGCTTGTCCTCAAGAAATGCCATCACAACCTGATGCTCCATCGACTAGACCATATTGAAAATGATACCAGGGTCCCAAACCACCCTGTAAGAAGTGAATCATCCTTTCCTTAAGATGTGGTCTGGTAAGGTATTGACATACGAGGTCTTCTAAAAATTTCCAACAAGTAAGGAAACTCGATGTTGCAACAATATAATCAACCTATCAAGGAATTTCTCTGGTAGGGAACCATTCTCATGAAAGAAAAAATTGGCTCTTGTCTTTGTGTAAGTTGTTGAACTGTCTAATACTGAAATCCCAGGGTGCCAAGCTAACCTCAGAAAGGAACCACCATGATGATGTTGCACCACTCTGATCATAACCGTCCGACCATTATGATCAATATGCATCCTCCTCTCTTGAAACTCCAAGATGAATATCCTATAAGGGATGAACCTACTACCATGAATAGTAGTCTGCATAGGCCTCCAGGTGAATTCATGACTTGAAAATCCAATGCCATATTCGATCACGAATATCAGAGAAGGAACTTTGTCCTGATTACTGGTAATATATCTAGAATGCGCAGGGACACAAAACATCTCTCCATTGGATGAATCTATCACTTGTCCTATCCCATGCTCCAAAGAAATCATCAGGAAGTGTGTGAACTCTGCTAACTAGACAAGTGCTACACACACACTATATTCCCACTGTCCCCTTGACATACTTGCGATGCAATCTATCAACATGCTCTCCCACTTTCTCCCAGAAATGGTCAAAGACTGCATCAATCATGTTTGGTGAGTGTGTCTCGACCCACTTTGCAAACAATTAATACATTTCCCCATCTCTCCCAACACATCGTTCGTGAATCCCTCCATGAAAACCTCTCTCGGGCCTACTTGAATGATGTGAAACACTCTCTGCTCATAGCACTGATCTACAAGGTGATAATATAATAATCCACTTCACTAACCTTGATAAGCTAGGAAATCATAAGCTGCATACACTCGATCAACTCCTCAGAATACCAGTCCTCCAAGTGACCACTCTTGTGAATCCCAAGAGTGAACCCCAAAAAATGAAAACTAGTCATATCATTTGTATCGACTGCTGATTTTTCAAAAACTGTAGTCCCAAGGCCCCAAGCTAATATCTATGAGGAACCATCATGCTTAGACTGTTTTCTCCTCTCCTAGATCATGTCTCGCCTAGGCATATCAGTGAAGTCAAAATATACCAACCCACAAATAAAATCGATCCTGGGTATTGTGAGGTAAAATCTACTTCACCATATAGAACAAGGCTCAACAACTCCTCTCACAACATTCCCACCATGGCGCAAACCAATCACCGATATAACCCTATTGATCATCATCACCATTTGAAGCAATCTATTACTCCGATGAATGCCAGGATCCCAATACCAAATTGGAAGTCCACGTCTCCCAATGACTATTGCTGAACCCTCAGTGAACTGATCCGATAGATCTTGGATCTCCTCATGTGTACTCTACTCACTGATCACCCATTCCAAATGAAAATAATATTCCATGGTCATAATCTTACCTATCTCACCCAACTGACTTAGGTGAAACTGTTATAGCAAGATTTGCCTCACTCCATGCAATCTTGCACAGAGGGCCTTTTTCCATTTCCCTATGCAGAATTGAAATCCCTTTTTTCAAATCCCAGAGCTAAAAACATATTTTTTCCACATATACATGCCATGACTACTATACAACATGCGTCTACGGAGGTTGCACGACTACCACCCGTGTACATCAAGAAATGTGCCCAAAATTGAAAAATGGTGTCGGGTTTCCATGTTACGTCATGAGATCAATGATCCTTAGCCTTCCATATACTGGAAACGTTCAGACTTGGCCCTTCAGTTCCACTTGAAGGATATAAATGGGCCAAATCCAAGCTATGGAAAATAAGAGAAAGAATTCAACTTTGAGAGCAAAGTTACTCTGGAGAAATTATTCACTTCACATTGAGTCTGCATCCCTTTGTCCTTTAAGTCTGAACACATTGTTCAACCCCCAAGCTCTTCCCTTACTGATTGAGAACTTCATTGTGTCTCTTATATGAGCTTTCCTTTGGTGGAGGATTGAAGTGGTGGAGGCCCAACTGGAAGGAACTTAGTTTCTCGGTTCCGAACCGTGCTAACACGAAAGTCTATAACTCCTTCACTTCTACTGATTATATCTTAATAGAAATACTCTTTTCTTGTCCAATCAATATCTTGCAATATTTTAATTATTATTCCATGGGCATATTTGTTATGAATGTTTATGGATTATGCTATTGAATGTGATAACATCATATAATATCACCATATGCTTGCGTTTCTTGGTTGTTGAGGACTAGTTGCAAGTATATTTCTTTGAGTCAAGTGCTCAACGACGGACTTCATCAAACGTCTGGACGAGGTAGGCCTCTCATATTGTCTTATTAGGATATTTTCTTATGTAGCATACTTGATATTAGAGTTGATTTCTGTAGTCATTTCCATCTGTTGTGGTTTACCCCTAGCCATAGAGAGATTTCCCTCGTAACAAAATTGGCAACCATACTGGGGATTGAATATTCTTTTTCGGGGTTTGGAGTGTTTTTCTCCTTATATTGCTCTTGTTCACATTGAGTTTCTTGTCGTATGATTGCTTGACAACCTCTGTTCAATCTGGGCCTGAGTCTTTCAGCCTTCTCCTTAGCCTAGTTGTGTTTTGACACATATACGTGGGTTTTTGCTTGACAATGTAACTTTTAAACCTGTGAAGTAAAGCAATGCATATATATTCTTAAGCAAAACAAAATTTAATCAATGGCTCATACACATAGTACACAAAGATTTATACTAGAAACCCTCAATCGAGGAAAACCTCTCTTATATTCATTATATTGAATTTCACCATTCACCATACAATATATACAATCTTTTTAGGTATTCCATAGATACCAAAACCCTAATCCCTTAATCCGGGATTAATTTAGAAAACCACTAAAAATAGAAAAATTCGCTAAAAATAGCAAAAAACACCCCAAAACTTTTCGGGGTGCTACCCCAAACCTCGTCGGCCCTGGGCTACCACCCGGTGCCAAACGCTGCACATAACCGGGGGGGGCATACCTGCCCCCCCTAGGACCCCCTAGGAAGTGCTCGATGCACATGAAACAAAGAGCACTACTAGAGGGATCGTCAATTACAGTTGTCGAATCTGACGCGCCCACACACACACATGCAAAGAATATAACACATACCCAACATTCTCCCACTTGTTGTTTTCTTTTCATCCAGGGGTCCACTGGATTATATAGTCAACAATCTAGGGTAGTAATGCCCATTGTTACTTTATACCAAGAGAGCTTTTCTATGCTCACAGAATTTGTGAATGAATCTGCAACATTCTTCAAAGTGTCAACCTTTTCCAGCAACACCTTCTTTTCCTCAACCATGTCTCTCACAAAGTGATATTGAACATCAATATGCTTTGTCTTTGAATGATAAGATGGGTTCTTTGCCAGGAAGATTGCACTCTGAATGTCACAATCTAATCTCACTGCTTGTTGTACCAACCCAATACCTGAACACAATCTCATTAACCATACTTCTTCCTTGCTTGCATGAGTGGCTGCCATGCATTCAACTTATGTAGTTGAGAGTGCCACTATAGCCTGTCTTTTGCTCATCCAACTGATTGATCCTCCAAATAGGTTAAACACATATGCACTTGTAGATCTTCTACAATCCAAATCTCCATCCTAGTCTGCATCAACAAAGCCATGTATGTCCACCACTCTGTCCAATTCTGGTCTTCCTTGGTAACAAAATCCATAATTGGTAGTGCCATGCAAATACCTGAAGACCCTCTTTACTGTTGTCCAATTCTCCTTCCCTGGTTTTGACATATACCTGCTCAAAACTCCCACTGCATGTGCAATGTCTAGTCTAGTACATACCATTGCATACATCAAACTGCCAACTGCACTGGCACACGAAACATGGGACATGTCCTCTTCCTCTTCCCATGTCTTGGGACACTGATCTGCAGATAACTTTACACCTATAGGAATAGGAACCTTGACCGGTTTAATTCCATGCATATTAAACCTCTGCAATATTGTCTCAACATATTTTCTCTGATTCAACCAGAGTTTCCTATTCACATGATCTCTTTTAATTTCCATTCCCAGAATGAAGTTAGCAGCACCAAGATCCTTCATGTCAAATTTGGAGGATAGTTGTGATTTCACCTCCTTGATAACATCCATGTTATTTCCTACCAACAACATGTCATCAACATACAACACTA
>ML784975.1:321874-358575 GCA_009831015.1 Picea engelmannii | reverse complement strand
ATAACATCCATGTTATTTCCTACCAACAACATGTCATCAACATACAACACTACATAAATGAAGTGATTACCAACCTGCTTGGAATATACAAAGTGATCAACCCTGCTTCTCACAAATCCCAATCCAAGGATGTATGTGTCAAATTTTTGGTACCACATCCTAGGTGATTGCTTCAGACCATATAGTGACTTCTTTAGCTTACAGACTAGCTCTTTCTTTCCCTTCACTACAAAGCCTTCTGGCTGCTTCATGTAGAGTTCTTCTTTCAGATCCCCATGTAGGAATTTTGTCTTCACATCCATCTGTTCCACTTCAAGATCAAAAGAAACAACAATAGATAAAATAAATATAATATAAGTTAACTTAGCAACAGGAGAAAAAATCTCACCAAAGTAAATTCCCTCTACCTGGGAATAACCTTTTGCTACTAACCGAGCTTTGTATTTCTCCACTTTTCCTTCTGCATTAAAATTCTTCTTAAACAACCATTTGCTACCAACATATTTTCTTCCAGCTGGCAACTCAACTATATTCCATGCCTCATTTTTATCCAAGGCATCCATTTCTTCAACCATGGCCTTCTTCCAGAGTTCACTATCCTATGAATTCACCGCTTCCTTGACAGTTCTGGTATCATCATCAGTAATAGATAAAGAAAAATTGGAACGAAAATCAGGTGGACTATACCTTTCTGGTTGCCTTATTTCTCTCACTGATCTCCTCAATACTGGGGTATGAGGTTCTTATTCTTCTTCTGCTTTATCTTCTTCAGATGATTCAGATTTTGCATCATCCAACACAAGCTCTATTTTCTCAGGTTCTTCTGGCCTTGGTAGGAATTCCTTTTTGGATACATCTTTTACCTCTCTGAAAAAAACATCTTGACTGTAAACAATCTTCTTGGTATCTGGGTTCCAAAGCTCATAACCTTTCACACCATCTTTATAACCAATAAAGATACACTTTTCAGCCTTTTTATCCATCTTACTCCTATTTTCCTTTGGAACATGTACATAAGAATCACAACCAAACACTCTAAGATGTTGAAGAGAGGGTTTCTTTTCAGTCCATACCTTGTGTGGAGTTTTATCATCCAACGCTGATGAAGGTGATCGATTGACCAGGTAACATGCTGCACCCACTGCCTCTGCCCAAAATTCCTGTCCTAACTCGACACCGCTGGACATGCTCCTTTCTTTTTCCATCAGTGTCCTGTTCATCCTTTCTGTAACTCCATTCTGCTAAGGAGTGTATGGTGTAGTCTTCTACCTTGCTATACCACACTTCTTACAGAATTCTTTGAATTCATTTCCGCAGAATTCTCCACCATTATCTGTTCTCAATACCTTTATTTTCTTTTCTTTCTGATTTTATACCAGGGCCTTATTCTCTTTAAATTTATCAAATACCTTAGATTTCTTTCTAAGAAAATAAATCCATGTGTTCCTTTGCTCTTGTAGCATCAGATGGGAATCTTACTCGATTCTGTTTACAATATATGCAATGTTCACAGAAATCAAAATCCATAGTGCAATTAGACATACCTTCAACCATAACTTTATCGTGTAGTGTTCGAAGGCCCTTTTCTCCAATATTACCTAGTCTTTGATGCCACAACATGGTCTTGTTTTCAGGGACAGTATTGGTCTTTTCTCCTTGATTTCTCTGCTCAGGGACAACTGAACTATTACACCCATTAGTATAATTTCTTCCCAACAACTTGTACAGAGTTCCACACTGAACTCCCCTCATCAACACCATTGCTCCTCATACCATCTTGCAAGTGCCCTTTCCCAATACAGTATCCACTCCTGCATCATCCAACTTTCTTACATATATTAGGCTCCTCGCTAGTTTTGGAATGTGAAAAACTCTAGGGAGAGTTCTAATCCTTCCATCATTTAGCAACAACTTAACCCTTCCACGTCCCATGATTTTGCTGTCGAGTCATCTCCTAGGAATACATCACCACCATCATATTTTTCATATTCAAAGAACTGCTCCCTGTGAGGAGTCATATGGTATGACGCACATGAGTCGATCAACCATACATCATGGTCTACATGTGTACCTTTAGATTCTAGGTAAACATCACCTCCTTCAGTGGAGGTTTTCGCCTCCGTGGAAGATGTACTATCAGATCCCTTTGGTTTTTAAACCTTCTTAGACTTGCAATCTTTCTTATAATGCCCTATTTTACCACACTTCCAACATTTCCTCAAAGATTTTCCTGGAGACTTAGATCTACTTGTATATTTAGATTTCCCCCCCGAAGGCTTACCGGGATTCCTGTCTTGGGTACGAACTCTTACAAATAAAACATCTGTGCTATGACTATCCATGCTTTTTCGCCTCATCTCTTCAGATAACAAGGATGAAACAACATCCTCACACCTCAATGTAGATTGAGAGGTACTACCAATTGCTACAACCAGATTATCCCAAGAGTCTGGAAAATAACATAACAAAGTAATACACTTATCTTCTTCTGCAATTGTAATATTAACAAAGACAAGTTGACTTACCAAAGAATTAAAGGAATTTAGATGTTCTGTCATAGAATCTCCATCTTCCATCCTAATATGATACAACTTATTTTGAAGAAACAACTTGTTTACCAGGGACTTTGATTGGCACAAATTCCCTAACTTATTCCATAGTTCCGTGGCTGTAGATTCTCCTGAGAAATTCAACAACACCGAATATGCCATGTAGAGTCGAATAATACTCCTTACTCTTCTGTACAACTTCTCCCAATCTTCCTTTGACATACCAGTAGGTGGTGTACTAGTAGGTTGTGTACCAGTCGTCTGTGTGCTAGTAGGCTGCGTACTAGTAGGCTGTGTACCAGGATCCACAACAATCCATTGTTCTTTGTCTACAAGAAGGTCCTCCATATTGAGATTCCATAGCTCAAAGTTTTTACCGTTGAAATTCTCTATCTCGATTCTAGAAGAGCTTGACATTCCTCTTTATACACTCGAATAACCACTGCAAAAGCTCCCACTAAACCCAGGTTTATCACAGACCCAAGATAAACTTGATCTATCAAGACCGAACCAAACCCTCAACAACAAAGGCATCCCTCTAAAGCCAAAAATGAGCTCTGATACCACATGTAAGTTTTAAACCTGTGAAGTAAAGAAATGCATATAGATTCTTAAGAAAAACAAAATTTAATCAGTGGCTCATACACATAGTACACGAAGATTTATACTGGAAACCCTCAACCGGGGAAAACCTCTCTTATATTCATTATATTGAATTTCACCATTCACCATACAATATATACAATGTTTTTAGGTATTCCGTAGATACCAAAACCCTAATCCCTTAATCCGAGATTAATTTAGAAAACCACTAAAAATAGAAAAAACTGCCCAAAAAAACAAATTTCTGGGCGCTTCCCTAAACCCTGTCAGCCCCAGGCTACCGCTCGGTGCCGAACATTGCACATAACCAGGGGGGACATACCTGTCCCCCCTTGGGACCCCCTTAGGAAGTTCTTGATGCACATGAAACAAAGAGCACTACTAGAGGGATTGTCAGACACAGTTGTCGAATCTGACGTGCCCACATACACACACATTTAAAGAATATAACACATACCCAACAGACAGTCGCGTACATACACATGTTTTACTTCTATAGGCTGCGTACATACAGACTTTTCCTTTGAACAGTCGCGTACATCAACCTTTGTTGCTTGATTGTTGGGTAGGTTTTGATGATTGCTGAGTCTTCTTGGGTCTTTGTGGTGACTGTTAAGTGTCTCTGGAATGACAGGAAACTTGCCTTTGGTTGAATTTTTGGGCGGTGCCTTTCTCATCATATTTTCATTTTGATTTTCCTTGCACCTTGGGCTGGGTGTTTTTCTCTTTGATATCCTACTTGTGTTGTCTTTGTTTATACACAATAGAGTCTTTATATCAAGCTATTGTTCAGTCCTTGCATTTTCGTTTTTCTTATATTGAAAATAAAAAAATATTAGGCATTTTACATTGATAGGCATTTTGATCTTTTGAGTCTTTTGTCATTTATCTTAGTGTATGTAAAGAAATATTGCATTTTTATTTAGAATTGCAGAATTGAATTGAAGGTTGCATTTTTAGGAAGCATATCATTTATTGAAAATTGAAGTTAGGACTTTGCATTGTATTCATATTCATTTATTTTACTTGCTGAGTCATAACATCACTAGTTTCATGACCACACCTTTTGGGTAAGCAAGGCCATTAAAATTAACGCTATAATTTAAAATTGATTAGTAACGATTTTATTTTCTAAGGTCCACAAAATAGCTTAGGATTTAGTGCCTTAGAATAGGATTTTGTGAGTAAACTTCTCCAAGGCTATTAAATCAACATATGTGTCTGACTAAGGGAGTGGATAAATCCATTGTATAATCGGTAATATCAGAAGGATCTGCTTACACCGGAGTTAAGCACGAGGTTGCATGAGGTCGGTTGAAGGGATATCCCCCTGATACCTTATTAGTGTCAGATATATTTCTAGAGATCTATTCGTATACAGAGATCTTGCTAGTGCCCTTACCTTCATGAGAGGTGATGCTTTCAAGGTTTCGGGCTTTGATACCCTACCCATATGGTGGACCTGACTTATGACTATTCACCTGTGCATTGTTTATACTGTGGTTGACTAGTTTCTTGAATTAGGTGCCACATAGGTTACTTGCAGGGGTTATTCTGCAGGTACCCTGGGTTAGATAAGGGTCAGAAAACACACAACCTTTATGGAGGATTACCTCTCTGGGGTGATCTGACCGACTGGTTGTTAAGCCCGCGAGGGCCCTTATAACTGATTTTGATACCTTTGAGCTTTAGCAAGGAGTCTCATGCCCCTCTTGGGTGAGGCATACCTACTTTAGGGAGGGATGCCCCTTTCAACCACTTTATCCTGTTTGTATGCATATTGGGCGTTTGATTATTTTTGGTGTGCTCTTTGATTACTAGTTAGCTTTAGGATTTGTTTTTTATATCTTGAATCTTGAGTCATCGTGGAGCCAGGCCAACTTCCCCGAAGGTCTCACCGCTTGTTACAGTTACCACCGCATTTTGAGTCTTTTCCTTCTAAAAGGCGTAGAGTTATTAAACATGGTACACACACCTCCATTTATTAGACTTGTGTTTCTACAAGGATGAGTACTGAACCGAGTCATCAAGATACTGGGAGCCCTTCAAATCCCATACCTACTATAGTTAATGGTACCCCTTCGACTCCTACAACCACAATGGTTGTAGTGCCGGAGGCACCTATTATCACTGCTGCCCATCCTATAGTGAATACTAAACCTATTGCCACGAACCCATTTGGGTCTCTTGGTCACTCACCAGGCCATAATATTCAGTCCATCCCGATGGGCTCTAGTCCTTTTTTCTATGGTATGCCAAATTTTACATCGCAGTTTTCAAACTCCATCCCGGCCGCTGGCCCTAATGTTAGCATTGGACTTGGGGGAACAACTCCTCCTTATACTCCGTTCTTGTTTGGTGGCTCTCAGATCCCTCAAATGACTCCTACTATGGGAGGCATTCCTTCTTTTAACCCTGGGTCTAATCCTGTTGCTTCTAGGTGGAGTAACCAACCTGGTGGAAAATCTTCTGCTCAAGTTCTGTCCTTTACCCTCACCTCCTCAGTGCTGATTCTGACCAACACGTTTGGCATGATGAATCCACATTTATCCTCCGGATTCACACCCAGAGGAGGTCAATTTCACACCTTGGGAAACCCCCAACCCAGAGCCACTCCGACTGGGGGCATGCTTTATAACCCTCATTAGAACATTCCTACTGGAATGATGCCCAACCAACCCCTTATGAATCATCCCAGAGGAGGGTCTTACAATCCTAGACAAGGCCATGGTGCTTATCAGAACCCTAGATGGGATGCAATTCCCTAACCATAATCTTTCCAGGGAGCTTGGGGCTAGATGCCGCAACCCCGTCTCCCTTTTCTAGCCACACTCAATCTGCCAGACTTGTCTAAGTTGATGAACGACCCTATGTGTCATGATCCTACATGGCCCCCCGTTCCCACCAATCTTCCTTCAGATATTCCAAAATTCGAAGGCAAGAATGGTGAGGATCTTGGTGATCACGTTACCACCTTTCACTTATGGTGCTCTTCGAATCCTCTTAACGACAATTCCATTCGGTTAAGATTGTTTCAATGCACCCTCAAGGGGGTTGTCGTGAAATGGTATATCAAGCTACCTAGGGGGGCATACAGGACCTTTAGTCATATGGTTTTAGTCTTCTTTAACCACTTCCAATTGTTGGTTCGTTACGATGCTGGCCTAGAAATTCTGTCAACCTTACGCCAGGACAAAGCCACTCATATCTTAGATCACATCCAAAAGTGGTGTATATATAAGAGGTTGATCAAGACTTGCATACTCCCATAATTCATGTTAGAGTGGTTCTTTAAGTCTTTACAACCTCCTTTTTCGAAGGATGTTGCTACATCCAGGGTTACATCTGAGGAAGAAGCAATATTCAAAGCCCAACAATTAGATGCTATATATGCTTAGTCTGGGATGTTATAACAAATTCTTCTTGATGCACCGAGGTCAAACTATGACCCTAAACAAAATCCCATGCCTCATGTCGATGGCATTGTAGGCTCCGCCAATGTGAAATCCTCAGACTCGGTGACAAGCCATTTGAAAGAGTTGTCTCTAAACCAGTTCACAGGAGATCTAACTTCGTCCGTGTCTTCCAATCCTAGTCAGTCAACAGATGTACATTCCATGCAATCATTGATCAACCCAAATGGTAACCAACAACCAGGCGAGAATAAGAAGAAAGGACACAATAATAATCGTAAGGGTGGGAAGAATAATAATAAACCCAAGGACAATGGTAATAATGAGAGAACGAATAATAATGCTGGTGAGGGCAAGAAAGAAAGACGTAAGGTGAAGTTTCCCTGTAATCTTTGTACATATGATCATCTTACTCATTTATGCCACAAACTTGTGGAAGCTGTGAGGCTCTTATCTCTATCGCCCGTCGTGCTAACGAATCCTTTCCCACATAACCAACACATGGCCTCGAGCTCCTCAAATGCCAAAAATGTGTTTGGTGGGAGTCAAAACCCACCAGCACAAGACAATTACTGTTTGTGCATCAATATGGTCAATTCTAAGGTTAATGTAGCCACCCGATCTTGCGATTACAATTCTCCACAAACTGTACTTGGTCTAGAATCTCCTCCTCCTCTGGAGACGCCCTTCCAGATAAAAAAACTAGAGCCACCACCTCATATTCCAAAAGTAGTACTCAAGCACTCTACCCACAATCCTAATGCTAGAGCCACCTAGAATTACTCTATTGTTGAGGACCTGGGTCAAACCCCTTGTGCGATTTTGGCCCTAGAGGTACTCCAAATGTGTCCTTCACAGAGGATTGCCTTGCTATCTACGTTAGGATCTCTAGATCCCAGTGGCTCAAAAGTTATCAAGTTTTATGTTAGAGATGTGAAGCCTCGCTTGCCTTACCATGTGGCATTCCAAATCCATGTGGGTTACTTGAAGTATACCATCAAGCATGTGGTTGTTGATGAAGGCGCTGCAACATGTGTGATGTCCCTGATCTATTGGAGAGATCTCGACTCTCCGAATCTCTCTCAGTCTTTGACCATGTTGACTGTTTTTGACGGTCATTCCTTCCACCATCATGGTATTCTTCCTGCCTTTCTGATCCAGTTAGGTGGGAATACAATAGAGGTGGTTGATGTGCCCCTTGATTATAACTTGTTACTAGGACACAATTGGACTTACGCTATGACTGCCGTCGTATCATCCGTCTTCTACACTCTTTGTTTTCCTCACAATGGGAAGATCGTGACGATCGACCAGTTGTCCTTTGCCTATGCTAGCTCTAGTGCATCTGTTGGACCGTCGATCCCCATGGTAGACAATTCTTAGATGACAACTTAGAATATCGGTGTCGAAATGTATTCATCCCTTATGGGTACCTTCGACTTCATGGCACCGATCCATCATGTTTACGCCGTATCTAGTAAGCCCGCTTCATTAGATAGGTCCGTTCCTTTACGCACTTCCTATTTTAACAATCCTTGGACCCTACCTTCCTCGACTGCGTCTTGTGAAGGTCAATCACATGCTGGAATGGACATGCCACTATCGACAAGAGAGATAGCATATCAAGCTTTTCTTGACTTTTCCATCGACCTCGATCCTATTACCTCGTAGATAGACAAGGAGGATCATGTTCTTAAGATCGTGTGGGCTACTTTGTCATCTTTCTCACATGACTGCCTCGACAAGACTTTACTCTCGGATGAAGCTATCATCGAGGCCATGAATGGTTCTGAAAAACCTTGGGATGATATGAATCACCGCTCTTATTTTCTCCCAGAGCTTGCTAGAATCAAACAAGATGACTTTCGATCTACTTTGAGTGAGATAGTCGGTCACACCGTAGTTCCTATTGATATGCATGAAATTTATGCCAAAGGAAATACGACGAGTATCTCTCCTACCATCGCGATCGATATCTTTCGCACCCCTAACAAGATTGAAAATGTACACATCGGTGCAGATTGTTCGCTAGAAGAAATCCCAATCTACACCGAGCTCTTCAAGGAATTCTGAGATGTATTTCCTTGGTCATATGAAGAGATGCCAGGAATCGACCCTTGAATTGTCGAACATGAGATTAAAACTTACCCGGATGCTAAGCCTATTCGAAAACATCTTAGAGTAGTCAATCCTTGGAAGGCCCCTGCTATTAACGCAAAAGTAGAGAAAATGATTAACGCTGGCTTTATCTACTTGGTTCCCTTGACTGAATGAGTATCCAATCCCATTCCTGTGAATAAGAAGCAAGGAACCATCCCTATATGGATGTATTTTCATGACCTAAACAAAGCCTATTCTAAAGACAACTTACTGACACCTTTCATCGATCAGATTCTCGACGAGTGCGAGGGAAGTGAAGTTTTTTCTTTTATGGATGGATTTTCAGGGTATAACCAAATTCAAATTAAACCTGAGGATCAACATAAGGCGACATTTATTTTTCCTTGGGGTACTTTTGCATACCAGAAGATGCCTTTTGGCCTTAAAAATGCCGGATCAACCTTCCAACATGCTATGACCTTCGCATTCCATGATCTTAAGCATATAGTCAAAGCTTATCTTGATGATCTTGTTGCTCACTATCATAAGAGAGTGGATCAACCTAAGCACCTTCGGCTAGTTTTTGAAAGATGTCGTCATTATAGAATTCAGTTAAACCCTCATAAATGCATATTTTGCATTAGGTTTGGGTGTCTTATAGGATTTTTAGTCTCTAAGATTGGGATCATGGTAGATCCATTAAAGGTTGAGGCAATACTTTGATTGCCTCCCCCGAACACTATTCAACAAATTCAAGGTTTACAGGGGAAATCTAACTTTTTACGTTGGTTTATAGTAAACTATTCCAATATTACTAAGGGTTTCATGCATCTTTTGAAAAAGGACACCCCTTTTATCTGGGATGAGCGAGCCCAGGAATCCTTCGATTCTTTGAAGAAAGCCTTGGTATCGATGCCTCTGATGAAGTTTCTAGACTACAATAGATATTACTTGATTTATGTCACCACGTCCAAACAGATGATTGGTATGGTTTTGGTTCAGGAGGATGATGAGCTCCACGAGAACATCATCTACTATCTTAGTCTAAACTTAGTCGGTTCTGAGCTCAAATATTCTCACATCGAAAAGCTATCTTTGGCTTCTGTCCACGCAGTCCAAATATTATGCCGTTATATATTTCTTTTCAAAACTACTGTGGTTGCTGATGTCAATCCATTTCAATACATCCTTACTAGACATATCATAGGGGGAAGATAAAATAAATGGATTATCATTTTACAAGAATTCAATCTCGATTTTGCTTCTGTGAAATCCAAGAAATCACTAGTCTTTGCAGAGTTAATATCTGACTTCCCACGATTGGAAGATGATGTTATTCATGTTGATTCTTTTGTGGATGAACACATTTTCCTTATCTCGTCGTTTGACCCCTGGTATGGAGATGTTGTTCTCTATCTTCAAACTTTGAAGTTCCCTCAACATCTCTTGGGAGACGACCGACGACGTGTACGATACCAAACTAGGAATTACCTTATCATTGACGAAACTCTATATCGTCAAGGAATAGACAATATCCTATGTCATTGTTTAAATCATGAAGAAGCTGAGTTAGTTCTAAACAATTGCCACAGTGGGGCTTGTGGTGGTCATCTATCCGGGCTTGCAACAGTCCAGAAAATTTTGCGAGCCGGTTGTTTTTGGCTGTCTATCTTTAAAGATTGCGTTGAAGTAGTTAAGAAGTGTCACCCCTGCCAGGTGTTCACCTGGAAAATGCGCTCACATCCATCCCCTCTCCATCCAGTCATTACCGTCGGTCACTTCACCAAGTGGGGGGTGGACTTTGTGGATTGCAACCCAACTTTGGCTGGGGGGAATCAAAACATTATCATGGTTGTAGACTACTTTAATAAGTGGGCCGAGGCCATGCCTACAATTAAATCCGACATGAATACTTCTGCCTTCTTCGTATTCAATCAAATTATCGTCAAGTTCAGAATCCCGAGTGATATTGTCATTGATCATGGCAATCACTTTCATAATGAAATGATGGAAGAGATAACATCCAAGCTGGGGTTTAAGCATGGTCATTCTTCCCCTTACTACCCCTAGGAAAATGGACAGGTAGAGCCCATCAACAAGTCTCTCAAGACCATTTTGCAAAAAACCGTCAGCTAGAACAAAATTGACTGGCATATTATGCTATATCCCGCACTTTGGGCATACCGAACCTTGGTCAAGACTGCCACCGGATTTTATCCTTTATAGTTAGTACACGGTGTGGATTCAATATTACCTATTGAATGCGAAATCCCTTCTCTTAGATTGGCAGTCGCGCTCCTCTTTGACACATTTGATCTCGAGCGACACCTCGTACACCTAGAGAGTCTTGACGAGCAACGTCAAGATGCCTCTACGGATATTGAAGCGAATAAAAGATGTGTCAAGGTCCAATATGATAAGTCTGTCTATCCTCGATTATATGCTGAGGGTGACTTGGTCCTTTTATATGATCAAGCCAAATAACCGTAGGGGGCAGGCAAGTTCAAACCCATGTGGCACGATCCCTATATTGTGTGACGTGTCTTAGAAAAAGGAGCCTATGAATTAGAAGATTATGAAGGGAACATGTTGGTTGAGCCCAGGAATGGGATCTACTTGAAAAAATATTACACTTGAGCCCCAAGCTTGGGTATAACTCTTTGTATACTAATGTAATTTAGTGTATATATCTTTTCCCTTTATTTTTGTCTTCAACTTGCTTATAGAGTTTTCCCTTGGTTGGAAGATGTCAACGAAGTCTTCGGTCTACTTAGGATTTGTAGATAGAACCATTCGTCATACACGTAACTTGGCTTCTGCCGCTTGGGTGGTTTACTCACCCGAGGGTCTACTAGTGTCTTCAGGTGGCGTATGCCTAGGTCCATCCATGAATAATGTGGACGAATATAACGCCATCATAGAAATTTTGCGCGATGCCATTTCACATGGTATTTTCTCTTTGGAGGTTCACCTAGATTCCCAATTAGTAGTATGTCAGTTGAATGACAGATACCGTGTGCATGACTCTACGTTACTCCAATGATTCCTACGGGTATGCCTTTTAGAACAACAGTTTGATTTTATTACTTATCATCACATACCTAGGAGTTCTAATTATGTATCCGATGCTTATGTTAATTTCATTTTAGATTGGCATTTGTCACATAACTAAAGCAAACAAAACATTCTCATCAATGTACACATTGTAACATAAGTAAAGCCGAAGAACCATGTTTTATATATATTTCAAAAAATATGATGTCTATAGTACAAAATTGGGCCCAACACCCTCAATACATATATACAACTGATAATAAAAAATCCATGACATCTACGCCTTTGGAATCAGATGGGTGTCATGATAAAAAAATACGACGTTTGTGAGACGCCGAAAGAGTCGCACCCAAGATCTGAGCACGCCAACCACCTGACGCTACATAGCCTCTGACAGATCCTCTTCCTGAACCATCAGAATCCTTTGTGTCAAACGAGATAGGTTTCCTTGGATGGTTTGAATGACTCTCTATGCTTCTCCTCTCATCACGTCATCTCTTCGGTGCCTCCGACGATGTCGTGGAATCCTGTGCGATCGTTGTGGACCTACGTCAGTGTCACATACATGTCCAGTTAGTACTTAAACATCATCCATTTTTTTTTTCCTATACAAAAATACAAAAAAATGAAATATTTAAAAACTTTGACATACCTATGTCCCCGTAGGCAGTCCCTGGTGGCAATGACATGTCAGGGTCCCCTATGAAATCGATCCCTACATAGGGGTAGTCATCCAGAGCAATGACCTGTCATCTCCACCAGTAAAAGAAATCATCGTTGTAGGGTGTGTGAACCCTACCTCCCCCCGCTGTCTCATCATCTCATTCCACCATGCCATGGATGGATCACGAGGTCCTCGAGGAATGATCTCAACTCTAGGTCCCAAACCTGGAACCCACTCGTAGAAAAATCTACACAATATGGAAGCAAACCCGAAGTTCCTCTTAGCACCCTGTTTGCATTCTGTCAACTGGCTCTTTATATTAGTCAGTAGCGAGGTACACCAATCATACACCGTGGGTCTCAAACACTCTATGGAGTAGAACATAAGCAACCTCGATGCTTGGTGCAACGAAGGCAATTATGTGATCTGGGTCAAAACGAGGGCAACAATATTGAGGCTTAGATTGTTTATCGCTTGGATGGGAAGTTGACTCCTGACCTTCTCAGTCCCTGCAATGCAGTGAGAGTCTATGTATTATTCTATCTTCATACCTCTCCCAGCTCCCCGAGCTTTGAGGTTCACCACCTCATCCCGACGCGACAACCCCGTCAAGAAATAAATATCCTTGAATTCAATCCTTAATGGTTGCCCATCAAGGTTTAAGCTCTCACTGTCTAGATCCCAGTAATCCTCGAGCAACTGTAGCAACCTCACTTGGGTCATCATCCCTTTGAGTGACCAAAACTTATACAATCCACATATTTTCAAGGCCATTTGGGCCCCCATATCTCTTTCCACATCAACATCTACCTCCTCATGTTCCCTTTCCCTCCACTCTAGCACCATCCTGCCAGAGAAACATCACTTTTTGAGTTAGAAACCATCAAAAATTTTGTTTACAGACATATACATGAGCTGCAACATTTGCAGTCGCGTATAGGGATGAGTATACGCTGGCTGTCTTTTAGAAAACCATGTATAATAACGCGCATATGCGATCCGATGAATGATAGCCCGCGTACACCTAAACTTTTGATTTTCACCCTAGATAACTTAAAAATTCAAACCTAAATACAAAATTTAATCCACTAGAAATAAAGAGGAGGGAAAGAGGAGTTACTTGTTCCAGATGGTTGTTGATTCCGTCACTCGTTGCTCCCGCAATCACAGTTGAAGATCAGAGGTAATTTGGTCCAAAATCCACTATTTGGGTAAAAAAGTCAAATGACATAGTAAAATTTGGTTTTTATTACTATTTATAGCAATTTTACCCACTTTGCATAGTTTCAGATCATATTTTCTCCTAATGGACTAATACAACAGTGGATTGAGTTGGTTTTTGTAGTTTTCGCCAAGCATTCTTATGGTTTCTAGCGTCATGTCGACTGTTCATAACTACGAACATGTATTTTCACTACCTAACATATAGGATAGGTATCCATTCTAGCATACACACTTGCATTGTCCTATAACTATCACTCATATGCCTTAGGTATGAACCCATTTTTTAGCGACACAAAACTCTCTATCTGCTACAAGACGTGTCATTATCAAATGGTAGAGACTTACCAAACATGGGTACCCTAATTAGATTCTGTGCTTCATTTGGTGCCCATGCAAATATTTTTTCCGTAGGACTGGGAGTCCCTTATAACTGATACATGGATTTATTTTGAACCTCATTTCTCACTCATAAACATGCTGACCTATACCTAGAGGACTCCCAGGAGAGTTTGATTTAAGCTCTTTTTCTGACTCGTTTTCAAAAAGCGAAAATATTTTCGAGTGAACTTGTCTCTTTCACACTCATAAATTTGATTTGAAAGGATGTCTATTTGGTACAAGTTTATCCCTTTTTCAAACCAAGTAGACTAAGATTGTGAAAAATGACTTTTTTTGGCATTAAGTTGTGATTGCATCTCATGCCCTTGCTTGCAGTATTGAGCCTATTGGTGGTTCTCTCTTTGCATTATAAACCGTTTGCCTCAACAATTTTGCATCCTCAACCAAGCAAATCCTGGTTTATATCCTTTGCAACTTGAAACCTTATACTCATGAGGGAACATTCCCCCGAGTGTCCATCTCCTGCACGCACCTCCTTGCATTGAGCATAGGTACATTCCATTGCTGGAAACAATTTTGCTTACTTGCAACACTCATTTCCTCCTCTGTATCATAACATTCATTTGACTATGAAAAAACAAAAAACGATGGGCGGGAAGGGAGTATTATATTATATTGGCAGTAGCCGTGTCGCCTTTGAACATAGAACAAAATTTTTGAGTCCACTTGTCATCATATTTTTGGGTTTAGCATGACCTTCGAAAGCTGAGCTCATTACAAAGAGTTTACTCCCCTGACGGGTTACTCTTCCAGTCCCTATGGAGAGTTTGATTGATGCCTCATGGATCTCATGGTTTCAACATTAAATCTATGTTGCTAGAGTCTTTCATATGTCTCATGCTCTTGTTCAAAGGATGTCTATCAACCCGTGTCGACCATTCCTCAGAACTCTTGACTTTGCATGTCGGCCATATCCTCAGTTTGTCTCAGAATCACATGAAGCTGTAGTCCTATTGTGAACCCTAGTCCTACTTGCCTCATTGGTAGGTAATATTGAACCCATCAATTGAAATTTCATCATTGGTCGTTGACTGGGTGGTTTCCCTTATGTTCGACGGCAAGACATCTATTCACACATTGGGATTCATGCAGTGTTGTTGGCATAGGGGCAGACCTGGGGGGGTTAAACGCTTCAACTACGCACCAAAAAAACCCTAACTACCAGCCCTTTCGGCAACACCTGCGAAGCAGATGAAGTCTCACTCAAGGTAGAGGTAGGGGGGTTGCAGGAATCAAGTGTATACAACCTAGCTAGGACACAGATCTGTGATTACAATACTTAAAATAACACTTAGCAATTAGCATTCATTAGAATTTAACCCTTATTTACATCACAGGTAAAAACCCTAATTACAGAGCAACACAATATTCAACAAGATCTAACACATTAAAGCACTTAGCACATAAAAATAGATGAAATATAGCATTCATTCATATTACTAAGCACTAAGATACTATATCATATGCATCTAACATACATAAATATGACAACACGAAGCAAAAATCGCATCAATCACACAAAGCAACCATAACACAGGATATACGTGGTTCAACCCCAACGTGGGGCTATGTCCACCAATTCTTCATCTTCTTTATATCTTCTTTCAATATTCTCACATGATCAGAGCCACAAAACCAAATCCACATAGGACATGAGATCTGCGTGAACCTTGCCAGATCCTCCTTCCTTGAGCTTGGCACAACACAACGCCTCTTTACAATTACTTGCACTCATCTCTGCAAGTTCTCAACACACAATATGCACAAAGCCTTTATAATCACATAGATCAACTACTTACATTGCTTGCACTCAGTGCAATATCCTTCTTCTTCTACTTACATTGCCTAGCCTTCTATTTATATATTAAAAAAAGGCCTAAACATGGGTAAAAGCCCATTGGACGACATCCCATACCCATTACATAAACCCTAAACCCAAAAAGGCCCACAAAAGGGGGAGAGGTCCCGCAATCTCCACTTATCCTGGCGCTCCATCTTCGGCCAGCCTATCGAAGTCCCAAAATTAGTCAAACATGACCATCATTTCCACAAAACCTGGTCGAGGGCCAACATGCCCTCAACACTCACTTGTGACTCGTCCCAATTCACTCTGATCTGGGTAACTCTGCCTTGAAGGCCTCAAGCTTGGCTCGAGCTACTTCGACCTGCTGTTTCACCAGAGCTTCCTTCTAGATGAACTCCTGAATGACCTTCTTGGTGACAGGTCCTTCCAATCACTGTTTAACTAAGGTGACCACTTGTTTTGGATGTGCACCTTGTCCTTAAATCTCCTCAAAAAGTGTGCAAGCTTCATCCTGCACTGGTTGGAGCCTCTGGGTCACTTCCATGACTTTAGTCTGGATGGCATGGACTTGTTGCTGAACCATGTGTTGTTCCTGTGACCTTTTCATCCTCTTGACCGGTGACAATAGCTTCAACTGTGCTTGCATTGTTGCTGCTTGTTGCTTCGCTTCCTGGAGCTGTGACTCCAATGTCCTTAGTTCAGTGTCCTATGCAAGGCGCTCATAGGTCTGCGCACTTGAACTGCTAAGTTGCTTGCATTCCAAGGTCAATTCTTTGATTCTCTCAACTATTATTAGGGAAATTTCCTCTCTTAGATCTCACACTTCCCCCAGAGTACTTGGCACGTCTTGAAATTCCAGTTCTACTATTTGTGCTTGGAGATGTTGAATGGATTCAACGAGCTTCCCCACCTGGCTCGCAGCAGGTTCTTCTTCCATCTATTCTAAGCCTGTCACAGAACAAAGTGCTCTGGTGACTGATTCTTTAACTCCTATCTTCTCTGTGAGAAACTGTTCTTTCTCCTTATGGATCTGCGCTCCATCCTCTGCAAACTTCACCTGGAGGTCATCTTTTTCTTACTGCGCAACCCGATGTTGCTCTATGGATTCCTCTTTTTCTTGCTTCAGGGCCTCTGTGGCCTATTCCTTTTCCTCCTGGACATGATGAAGGTGAGATTCTTTTGAGTCTACTAATCTATGTAGTTGGGCAGGCTCATCTCCAAACTCTATTCCTTCTGATGGCGGTGGTGCAGTAGACACTGCGTGGCTCGAATAGAGAGGTTGTTGTACTCCTTTAAGCTCTTCTTCGATCCTGTCAAACATTGTCTCCTGTTTGGCTTCGCTTTGTTGCAAGATATCCTCCGAGGTGTCTGACACAACAAAAATGATAAGGTCAATGTCATCCACCATTAGCACAGTCTAAAATGGCAGTTTATTGGCTTTTGACTTCTTCCGCAATGTAGGTTTCTTTGGGGAAACCTTTATTTTCTTGGATGTCTCTATCTCTTTGAGGGGATCTTTAGGCAGTGTTACTTCACCTTGCTTCTACTTGTCTTCTTTCCCTTCATCCTCTTCTTTGTTCACTTCGTCATCTCCTCCTCCTTTAGGTGATTCTGATGCAGTCTCTTCTAAGGTGCTGTTCAATTTCTATACATCTTCCTTCTTTTTATTCCTGCTGCTGCTGGGTGCATCATATTCTTCTCGAGTGACTATAGGACTTCCGATGAGGTTGGGGTCGGACAATTCTGCCTGTTCTACTAGTACCAATAATTCAACATGCCATTCTTTTGTTATTTCTTCCATATCTTCCTTAGTGAGCTTATAGTAACTCTACAGCTCCTCCTTGCTTTCATCTCTGCGCGCAGTGATATATATGAAATGCCTATTTGCATGGAACTTCACAAATGGCCAGAACCGATGCAGTGTATTCGGTGTCATGTGAGGAAAGGAATCAATGGTCCTCTTCAACTACAGATAATAGGTGTGGAACACCGCGTTTGACTGCCATTTCTTCACAATGTCGTTCGAATACCATAGCGTAGTGAACTTCACAGCTAGTAGTTCAGACGACTCAATTTCAGGGAAGGTCGCTCCTTCCAGCATCTCCCAAGTAGTGAAGGTGATGAGAATCAACAACCAACTGAAATGAATCTCATAGCCCTGATCTTGAGCTTTGCGACAATCTTTCTCTAACTGGTTAACGAGGTAGCTCGCCCAGTTCATTTACAACTCATCAATGCATTTTCCTGCAAGGTCGACAACGAACCTCATGACTTGCATTGGCCTATTCTTTCTAATGAGCTTACCAACAATCAACTAGAAAGCTAGGCGCATTGCACCATTATGGATGGAGGCTACCTTTTATCCCTACTTCCCCTTCTCTACATCGCCATAGGTGTCTTTGATTATCTGTGCCAGGGCGCGATCTACAACCTTCCCTGGGTAAAACTCCTGTGGGTCTGGTCCTTGCATTCTTAACCCGGTGATCCGATGGATCAACACTGGATCTACTGTGATGTGCCTGTCCAACAATAGGAAACCTCCATGGAAGCACGACAACAAGAGTTTAACGCATGCGTTAACCTCCCGATGTCTTCCAAAGTGTGGTAACTTCATTAGATTGGGGATCGCAGACCTAGCGATGTCCATGGTCCATGGATGGGGGATTATCTTCGACTTCTTCCTTGATGTCTTGGTAAAGTACTTGTATGGTGTGAGAATGCCTTAGTTCTTATGGTCTCCCAAGTTATAGTCGCTTATCTTCAACGTCAGAACCCTTTCCAACTGGAGTCCTACTGCGTGTATCCCCTTTGGGAGGTACGCGGTGATCACTGTGTAGTCGAAGTCCCTTAGGATGCTATCATGACTCACCGTGCTAGCCAAAGGTGAGATGTAGTTGGGAAGGATTGATGGGATGAGCTTCACATTCACCAAGTCATCACGATGCTTGCTACGTTTCTCAACAGTGGGTCGGCTAGATCGACGCTGTGCAATCGACATGGATGCTTCCAATCCTCGTGTCGATGAAGCTTGTACGCCTACGGACATCAAATTTTCAGCCATGAGGTCTATTAGGATCTCTTCGAGGAACTTTTCTACTATGATAATGTCATCTGACATGCATTCTCGAGATCAGATATCTCAGGTCGGTGAGCAAACACTCAATGTCACAAAATGGGTAGCGAGCTCTCAATAAGAACTGCGTGAAAGCAACTAGTTCTTTGCAAGCTCAGATAATCACAATTGGAAAAAGTGTTTTCGGTGCAACGCTCGATGAGATAAATAGGAAACATCATAACAGACTCCTCCAATGGGTAGGAATGCCTTAGTCAATGCGATTCCATCCATTATGGCATGGTCCCAACAGTCTAATGGCAATGATTCTGACAATAAATCTGTTTCTAGCCATTCTGGAGCGTTGTTCTAATGGTCAGGACATCTCCAATGGTCATATTGCTCCGCTGTGGTGAAGTGCCAATCTATGCTATTCTGATCTTCCAACGAGGTTCAAATTCTGTAATCCTTCCTTCTGCGAAGTTCTCTCTGGAACTTCCTGTAATTTTTCTAACTTAGCTTTCTTCTTACTGAGCTTTCTGGCCTTCTTTCCTATGATCCGAGTTACTGGGTTCCTCTTTCCATTCTTACTCTTATCTGTACTTAACATAGTAACTTCACACTATTGAGGATATTTCACAAGTTTCGAAGATAGTACTTCTTCTCTCACTGGACTAGGTGCTCTACTCTCCTGCATGGATAAGTTATTAAAGTCTTCTTGTGTTCTTTTAACTTTGACATCTAGGTCTCTGGCCCTTAGTTGCTTTGACGTATCCTCCTGTTCTTCTATTAAGCGCACTATTATCCTAGCCATGAAATCATTTAAGTCTTTCTTTTTCTGTTCTAGGGCTTCCTCTTCTTTTTTCCTTCGAATATGATCTTTCTCAATCCAAGTCTTTCCTAGCAAAAGTGCAAAGGGGTCACTGTTCTCAACAAACTTAATGACCTCAAATTCTTCTTCTGTCGATGCTCCATGAGAAATCATAGGTACATGGGTAACTCTTCCACATAGAGTTATCAAATTTCCTTTAAACGATCCTATTCCTCCCAGTGAGGGAACCATAACAGGCTTTCCTAAGATCTCCCAAGTACTTTCTGTCATAATTTTCACTTGTGTTTCTGTATCCAATACACAGTTTATGTCGAAGTCTCCTAATCTTGTTTCTATGAACTCTTTCTGTTATCTCTGTGATCATTCAATGTTTCTTTTATCTACAATAGTATATCCCCAGTTTCTTTTTGGTTCTTTATCATATTCTTAGTCTCTTGGCCTTCCTCAGAGTTTTCTTGTCTCATATTCATCTTTTCAACTTAAGCAATCGTTTTAGGGCAATCCAAAAATTCATGATCCACGGATTTACAACAAAGACAACTAGGATTTCTACCCGGGCATTCCTTAGCAAAATGTCTCGGTCTTCTACAATTATAACAAAGAGTCATTCCTCTCTTTATCTTGAATGATCCCCAACATTTCTTGTATTGTGCACTAGGATCACAGTGGTGGATCTACAAAAAATTCTTTCTAGGATCCTGCATCCACTTGTTAGTCCAACAATTCTTTCTATGCATAGGAATAACATATCTTTCACTAGTTCTATCAAATCTATTCATATCATATTTTCTTTCTTCTATCCATGCCCTAGTTTTTAGACTAGGACCAAATCTATCAAACATACCTAGATCCATTCTTTCGAAACAAAAATTTCCACTTATATTACCTTTATTAGAGCACAAAGATTTAAGATCTTACCTCTTTTCTTCAGATCTGGCTTCTTTTCTTAGCAAAAAGCTTCGCAAGTCAAGTAGAGTATTGCGCACCTCAACAACAGATTTACATATAGAGCCTTCTTCTTTTCTTCAGTTCCCATCAATCATAGTTTTAGGTCCCGACAACGGAACCATTTGTTGGCACAGGGGTAGACCCGAGGTTCAACGCTTCAACAATGCACCAAAAAAACCCTAACTATTGGCCCTTTCGACAACGCCTGCAAATCAGATGAAGTCTCACCCGAGGTAGAGGCAGGGGGGGTTGCAGGACTCAAGTGTCTACAACCTAGCTGGGACAAATATTTGTGATTACAATGCTCAACAGAGTACTTAGTAGTTAGCATTCATTAGAATTTAACCCTTATTCACATCGCAGGTAAAAACCCTAATTACAGAGCAAAACAATATTCAAAAAGATCTAACACATCTAAGCACTTAGAACATAGAAATAGATCAGATCTAGCATTCATTCATATTACTAAGAACTAAGCTACTATATCAGATGCATCTAACATACAAAAGGATGACAACACTAATCATAAATCACATCAATCACACAAAGCAACCATAACACAGGATATACGTGGTTCACCCCCAGTGTGGGGTTGCGTCCACCAACTCTTCGTCTTCTTTATTATATTCTTTCAATCTTCTCACATGAACAAAGCCAAAAAACCAACTCCGCATAGGACATGAGATATGGGTGCACCTCACTAGATCCTCCTTCCCCTAGCTTGGCACAACACAAAGCCTCTTTACAATCACTTGCACTCATATCTGCAAGTTCTCAACACACAGTATGCACAAAGCCTTTACAATCACATAGATCAACTACTTACATTGCTTTCACTCAACACAATATCCTTCTTCTTCTACTTACATCGCCTAGCCTTCTATTTATATATTACAAAAAGGCCTAAACATGGGTAAAAACCCATGGGCCGACATCCCATACCCGTTACATAAACCCTAAACCCAAAAGGGACCACAAAAGGGGGCGAGGTCCCACAATCTCCACTTCGCCTGGCACTCCATCTTCGACCAGCCTATCGAAGTCCCAAAATTGGTCAAACATGACCATCGTTTCCACAAAACCCGGTCGAGGGCCAACAAGTGTCTTGGATGCCATTAGCCTTATTGGTGGTTTCCTCTCCTATGTCATAAATTTTCCTCATTGGATGCTATTCAGAGGGTATTTTTTGTGTACTGCTTACACTTGGCACACGTGAAAGACACACAAGATTATTGGTTTGTGAATATGTTCTTCATTCCATTTCCTCCAAATAATCAAACTCCTGCTTTGTACCTCATGCTGAATGATGAGAGATGCCTTAATGATCTCCTTTCAACGAGTCTCCTTCCATCGACTTCAACTCATCTATTCTGGAAATGAGACCTAGAGTCCTATGAGTACCTAGAGGCTTGCAGTCATTAGTGGCAGCTTCTATCACCATCGACATTTGGGAATACATCAATGTCTCATGATCGATGGATTCTTCAAGTGTTCGAACCCGAATCCTTTATTCACACTTGTAAGAATGTACTCGGTGCCTTGATACCTACTTTCATCATCGGTAGGCCGTCTTGCATTTTTTAATGGTATACCTCAATGAGTGGTAATCAAATGAAGTCTCATTGTGTTTGACCTCAACTCCTTTATTCACATGATGTAGACTTGCACCTTTGGCGGATTGTATATAAGACTTGAAGACATCAGTTTGTAGCCACAACTCTCCTGAGCTGTTGCTACCTTTTCATTGGAACAATACCTGTGTGACTTCAGTGATCACGGGAGATCAGATTGTACTCCATTGTATACATATATCTTTAGATTGATTTTGAGACTTGTTTTATTGGGCCTTGTTTGTGACTATGACAACATTTGGCATGTAACCACATTTGTATTTTCCTATTCATGGCCATGTACAATTGTTTAGTATATTTTCACATGGATCTGCAGTGTAATTCAAATTGGCAGCCATGTGTGCAAAGTCAATACAAATTGCAATGAGCAACTAGTTCTTCTAGCTGGGTCCCCATTATTCCACTTATGGGTTTTTATAATGTATTTTGGCCATAAAAAATACTCCTCTGACCTCACACATTAGGGGGCATCTGTTATAGCAAGAGTTTCCTCACCCCATGAAATCTTGCACATAGAGCCTTTCTCCATTTCCCTATGCAGATTTGAAGTCCATTTTCGCAAATCCCAGAGCTAAAAACATAATTTTTCCACATATACGTAGCCTGCCTACTATACAACATGCGTATACGCAGGTTGCACCACTACAACCCGCATACATTAGGAAATGTGCTTGAAATTGAAAAATGGTGTCGGGTTTCCATGTCATGTCATGAGATCAATGATCCTTGTCCATCCATATACTGGAAATGTTTCGACTCAGCCCTTCAGTTCCACTTGAAGGCTATAAATGGGCCAAATCCGAGTTGTGGAAAAGAAGAGAAAGAATTCAACTTTGAGAGAAAAGTTACTCTAGATAAATTATGCACTTCACATTGAGTCAACATCCCTTTGTCCTTTAAGTCTGAACACATTGTTCAACCCCCAAGATCTTCCCTTGCTGATTGCAAACTTCATTGTCTCTCTTATATGAGCTTTCCTTTGGTGGAGGATTGAAGTGGTGGAGGCCCAAGTGGAAGGAACTTAGTTTCTCGGTTTCGAACCATGCTGACATGGAAGTTTGTAACTCATTCACTTCTGTTGATTATATCTTAATAGAAATACTCTTTTCTCGTCCAATTAATATCTTGCAAATATTTGAATTATTATTCCATGGGCGTATTTTCTATGAATGTTGATGAATTATGATATTAAATGTGCTAACATCATATATTATCACCATATGCTTACGTTGCTTGGTTGTTGATGACTAGTTGCATGCATATTACTTTGATTCAAGTGCTCAATGATGGACTTCATCGAACGTCCGGACGAGGTAGGCCTCTCATCTTGTCTTGTTAACATATTTTCTTATATAACATACTTGAGATTATAGTTGATTTCTGCAGTCATTTCCGTCTGTTGTGGTTTACCCCTAGACATAAAAATATTTTCCTCATAACATAACCTCCCATGTCCTGCTGTATATAATGAGGGCATCAAATAACAACCATAGATGCCTCTGCCACTGCCTGCAAGACTTGAAAGTGATTGGTGGATTGGTCAACCCCAAGGGTACAATGAAGAGATCATAATGAAGACTGGAAGCAGACTTGTGCCTATCTTGCTCCCTAATACTCATCTGATGATATGATGCTCCCTAAGGCTCACCCATCCACTCACTGATCCTGGGAAACCTCAACTCAATGGTATGCCTTAAGACTCTGTTGGGAGGTCTCCTTGGCAGAAATACCCCACAACTCCACTGTACACTTGCGCATGCCAATGGATACCCTTGCACACTGCTATTGATTACTGAATCTTCCTGCACCGCCCCATGTCTTGTAGATGCCACTGTATCCATCATTCTATTGATGTCACATGAACTCGTTCCCCAACACATGCCCATAACTGTCATATATCTATCCACCCAATACGTGTATGCATATACTTCCTTGCGGCCTAGTCCAAAAGAAATGTGCTCAACTATCTCCTTCATAGCTAATCCTTGAGCCTTTAGTGGGCTCTCCAAAAAAAGCGGATCATGATCCTCATAATACAAAACATGCACATGGTCAAAACCCTCTGTGTCAACCCTCTCCTAAAGCACCTACAACTTTGGATGCCCTTCATGTGGGATCGTTACAAGAGGCTTCTCCCTCAAATCATGAGTGCCACTCATGCCCTCATGTGTCATGAATTCCAAATATGGAGTCTCTACTACTATCAATTATGTAGAGCATGCCAAACTCAACTGGTAACAAAGCTCCTCAACCTCCCTTTCCTTGTCATCAACGAAATTAAGAGCAAGTTCCCTATCCATGAACAAGTGAAAGTAATTGTATTTCATCTATTCTAGTGCTTCTTTGATGATGTGCAATTGGGTACTGGTGACTCCATCTGCAACTCCCTTTTGTTTCTCCTCCATATGGGTTCTCCACATAAGTTCTTCAATAAAATTATCAGCACCATATTCCCTTGTCAACACCTGCATAATTTTCTCCTCTGTGACCAATAGTTGGCTCTCCAAATCATCCAATGTTATTTCATCAACATGGCGTGGGCTGTCACCCAAGAGACCATCTTAATCACCAGATGATACTGTGCAATGATGGGACTCACATGAACTATCCTCCTCATACAAGATTTCTGATTTGTCCACCAAAGCAGCCCCTTCGTTGTCATCCTCCACGTGTAGCTTCCAACCTTTGTCATATTCTGGTACAATCATTCCTGCATCATCATACATGTAATAAATAGTATGAGGTGTTGAATCCATGTCTTAGTTAGGTTCTAGCACTCTTGAACCATCCTCATCATCAACATCATACATAGGATCCTCAACATATTGATTGGAACAATTCTTCAGAGTCATCATAATTAAGACACGATGATTCATCCTCATCTTGTCCATCCAACACACTAGTGTCATCAAACTCATTGGTTAGCTATAATGATGTATCATATGTTGCCATTTGGTGTTTCTCTATGTACACATCCTCCTCATGGCTAGATGTATGCTCCTCCACCTGCTCTTCTCCCATCAATCATGCTTGCATCATCATACTTGTAATAAATAGGATGAGGTGTTTAATCCATGTCATAGTTAGTTGATAGCACTCTTGAACCATCCTCATCATCAACACCATACACAAGATCCTCAACATCGATTGATTGGAACAATTCTTCAGAGTCATCATACTTAAGACACAATGATTCATCCTCATCTTATCCATCCAACACACTAGTGTCATCAACCTCATTGGTTAGCTATGATGATGTATCATATGTTTCCATTTGGTCTTCCTCTATGCACACATCCTCCTCATGGATAGATGTATGCTCCTCCACCTGCTCTTCTCCCATCAATCATGATTGCATCATCATACATGTAATAAATAGGATGAGGTGTTGAATCCATGTCATAGTTAGGTGCTACAACTATTGAACCATCCTCATCATCAACATCATACACAAGATCCTCAACATCGATTGATTGGAACAATTCTTCAGAGTCATCATACTTAAGACACAATGATTCATCCTCATCTTGTCCATCCAACACACTAGTGTCATCAACCTCATTGGTTAGCTATGATGATGCATCATATGTTTTCGTTTGGTCTTCCTCTATGTACACATCCTCCTCATGGCTATATGTATGATCCTCCACTTGCTCTTCTCCCATCGATTTTTTCCCTGTTCCTTTAAAGTAATCCTCGTCTAAATCCTTGGGCCAACTTCCATGCTTGAGGGTGTAATAGCCTTTAAAGGGTAAAGTTGCACAGATCTCCTCATCTAATGTTAGATACTCTTGGTAGGCAGGAATGAATTTATTTTCTTCCAACTTCCTTGAAAGTTTAGTCAAACGTTCCAGATTTATATTCTTAAACCAATGCATCATGGCTGTTACAAAGTTGTAGTAATTTGGTAGTTTTCTGGTTTTAGGGTTTCATCAAGCACTTAATAAATCCCTGTCCATGGAATGCACTATTGATTTCTCTCCTTTAGTTCCATGTCTTATGCAGTCACAGGTTGGCAAGATCACCAACTCTGATACCACTGTAATATTCCTGATAGCATTAGGCTAGGACAATAGTTTTTTAAAGTGAAATTTATGGTGCCTTAGGTGTTATACTTCTGTCAAACAGTTTGTACTCATACACTCTTTATGAAGAAATATGATTAATGAATTTATACAAATAGTTTGCATTACATTAAATGAACTTCCAACAAACACAATATATGTAACCCAAGTACATGAATCATGGAAGAGACAACAATAACATTCTTTATTATGAAACGAGTATGGAAATACAACAATAATATATCTATATTGGATACTATAGTAGCTACAACACTACACACTCAAACAAAAACCCAGAACTGATGCAAATGTCTCTTCATTAGCTGTTACTGATATGCTCCAAAGCTCCCCAATCTTCTTCCTACCTTTACTAACCCACTCGCCTCTGCAAAAAGGCTCTCGGTCCACCCACACACTTACGACTCCTCCAAATGAGCTTGTGACTCTCCTCCAGGAGCTCACATGGTCTGTTGTTATCCTTGGGGCCTCTTCTTAAGACCCGAGGACCTCCTCTAGTGCTTCCATGACACCCACACTTCATGGCTTGAAATGGGAAGGGTGCCAACCCCTTTTAATAAAACCCCAACGAACCACTGAGATCCATAGGTCTCCTCCAAACCCCCACGATTTATCCCAATGCACACAAACCTGCAAAAAAGAGGGTTTGGTCCTCCAAGAAACCCACAATCCTCTCAAGAAACCCACTCAAACCTCCCAACTGAAGTACAAACAAGAAATGAAGCTCCAAGGAAGACCCTGAATGAATCCTTCACCTTATTAGCTATGGTGGATATTGCACCACCGAAACCAAACCCATAATGGAAGGGTTTTGTCAAAACCCTAATGAAAACTTAGCTCAAAGAGCATAAAAAACAAGAGATCAAATCATAATCCAAAGTGAAGCGCTACCCCTCCTTTTATTCTTCTTCCGAGTCTTCCAGATTTCCTCCCTTTTGACCAAATCAAACCTAATCCTTAATTCCCCTTTAATTTTTACTTAAACATTAAAAATTAATTTTTAATGTTTAAATAATTAATAATTTGTTCTTTTAATGCTAGAAAGTGATTTCTTGGATTGTACGCCATTCCCGGACTTTTGAAGTGCCTTTCTCATCATCCCAACCTTTAGATCTTATTGTCCCGATTCCAACGAGCTATTACACAAAGGTGTTCCCTCCAACAATATGACCAAAATAACATCTTTAGTGCATTTAATTAATTTATACTCAAGAATGCACTTAATTTACGAGAATCATCGGAATGCCACAGAACCAAGAAAAAACTGTGCGGAAGTGATCCTGATGATGAAATAAGGAGAATGGACTAGGATGATCCTCATATAAGTCCTCCAATTCACCCAAGAGCCCCTGTTAACCTCCATTTACCCCTCTGGCTAGGATTACATAAACCCATACAACCGCCTCCAACTGTAAAGCAAGAGAATCCAAAAATGGGGACATTACAAATGCATGAAGGATTTTTTAAAATTATGTGCTATCATGAGTTCTCTTTCTTTTCTTTCATCTAATTTATCATCCTCCCTAATCCCATTCCCCTATTTGATCAAATGGAACAATTCATTTTATGTGTGGGCCCCATTATCTGTAATTATGTATGAGATGTCTGGAAAAATAGGCAATTTAACATCTTTAGAAGTCTAGGTTTCCATGATTGGTTGCTTTCCCTTGTAGAACACTTATTTTAACTACTAACTCCACTATTGTGGGGGTCTACATCCCCGTTGGTGTTGTTCCCTTAGTAACCTCTATGACCTTAATCAGATCCTTTGGTTGGTCTACTATTGGTTTCCCCTACATTTATATCTTCCTCCCAACATATCCTTTGGTGTCCATATAGAAGTTCTTGCATGTTAGCGCATCACATAAATAGGGCATGTGGGGTTTAGTTTAAAAAAACAAATTAAATGAATGAATAAATTCCTTTTGGAAATTTGAAATGAAAATTAGTTTTAAGGATGGTGATGTTGACCTTGACTTAAGGCACATGCTGTCAAAATAGACATCGAGTTTTGAATTTTAGTTGAGATTTTCAATTTGAACTTGGGTTTCTCAAAATCAACTTGTACGAAAAAAGAAAGGAAAATGGAGCTCATACAAGTGACTCACTCAGATGTGAACAATTTTCAATGGTGGGAAGAATAAAAACTACTAAGGATGCATGCAATCACTAACTATATTTGAATAAAGAAAAAAATGGAATGCATATGGACATCACTGTAAGCTAAAACAAAAAAAATGCAACTAACTAGCTCATTTAAAAAACAAAACTTACTAAGTGAACAAGAATGTTTCGAAAGTGAGTACTTAATTAGCAAAGTTGATACACAAGTGGTTATTTTTGGGCTGTAATTTTTGTGAATTCTTTTGCAATTTTAAGCATTAGAAGGGGAAACTAATCATCGCTTTAGTGCATAGAATATTCAAACAAATGAGATTTACATTTGACTTCAAACTTTTAATTCAAAACCCAAAGAACAATCTTACTTTTATTTTTAAGTTTGAAAGGTGGTGGTTTGAGTTATGGCACTGCTGAATTGAGCCAAGACAAGACTGGTTTAAAAGATCTTTAATGCACAAATGATATGCATATGTTAAATAATTTGATTTTATATTTTAAAAGTCCACATGTGAAGAGATCGAAGGTGATGGGGGTTTGATTTGATAATCAATGCTAATTGAAAAAATGGAGATCGATTTTCATTATCTTTAGAAGAGTGAGGGACCACTCTGGCCATTTGGCTCGATTATGGAATCAAAGTAGGGGTTCATGAGGAGGAGGCCCAATTTGAAGGTTTAGACAGATTAGGAGTTTGGATGTGTTATGAGCATTTAGTGGAAATGATGCTCGATTTTGAAAATCTAGCCGATTATAATAGAACTCTAAAGATTTTCAAAAGTAAGGCTTCACGTTCAAGAGAAAGATTTGAAAGGTTGCATGGAGGCTTAGAAGAAAATCAAACAAGTGAACAAAATCTAGTGACAAGGGAGGATGAATTGAAAATTGGGGCCAATTGAAAGATCGAGACCCCTTCTCACTATCTTTTGATGAGGGAAAGCTCGATTTCAAAGATTAGAACAATTACCAAATCAAAGCAATATTAAGGAACTTTAGGGACACAAGGGCCCGATTTGAAGGTTTAGACTAATTAAAGAATATGGCTTTCCAAGATTTGGCCCAAAGCTTGAATAAAAAATAAAACAAAACAAAAATCATCAAACAAAATCAAAAGTTTGTAAAGTTCGAATGATAATAAGAGGGCTCAATTTGGAAATTGATCCCAATATTCAAATTGGGACAAGTCTTAGCAAAGTGAGGTGAAGTTAAGGATCAACTTTTTAAGTCGTGCCTAATGGAAAATTAGGGGAAGACAAGTTTGAAGATAATAAAAAATTGAATTAAAAAAGAAAGGACCATTTGAATGGAGAATAGAAGGGGCTCAGTGTTGAAGTCAAGTTAGGAGAACATGAGTGAAATGAAAAGGGAGCTTGATTTGACAGTCAGGATTGACGTAGAATCATAGGGGTAAAGTTAGAATATGAAAGGTAGGGAAAACAAGAGAATTGAACGAGTTTGAAAAAAAAAGGCTTGGATACAAAAGAAAAGAAACTTCAATGAAAAAAAAAGAGAGATTGAATTAAGGAAAATAAAGAAAAAGATGAGGAAATGGGCCCAAAGTTCAAAAAATAAGCAAGTTAAACTTATTAAAGAAAAACACATCTCAAATCAAAAGAACAAAATTGAGCCATAATTAAGAGAGTGAATCATGGAGGCTCTTCTAACTTATTCATTTCAAAAGCATTGAAAGAAACCAAGCCCATGCAACAATGAATAGATAAGATCAATATAAATACCGAAAGGAAGGAGGGGAGTCCAAGTTTTACTCAAAACTTAAGAGGGGGATTGTTGAGGGAATAACAAATGGTGACACACTGAGCAAATCTAAAAATATTTGAATCGATACTTATTCAACCATTTCTTTTAACAGAAAGACACAAATGTCAGAAAGATAATACCTTGGAATTCAAAAAAATGGATTCTTCAAGTTCTCCCTTTGTAACATGAACTCAAAGTATCCCAATCATACAACTTCATTGATTTGCCACTTGCCTTGAAGACAAAAGTATGGAGTTTATTTATTTTAAAGCTTCACTTGATGTTTGAGGTAGAAATCATTATCACACAATCTTATTTTTTCAAAATGGGGTTGGATATTTTAAATAGATAGGTTGTTTCTCTTTCCTACAATGTTAAGCTCTAAATAGTGGCACATTACCCCTTAATTGGGGCATATTACATTAGTATTTTTATTTTATTTATGTCGGCATGGATCCATTAGTTGTAATTGTACCTCCTAGTCTCCTATATATACCAAGGATACCTTTTCATTTGGAATCATCTTGTATTTGTAAATTCACGTGGTGTATAAGGAGGTTTCCCCCTTGAAGAGGCTCATTATATGAAATTATCTCTTTATCAAGGTGTTGAGTACTTATTATGAGGTTTTTTTATGCTATTTTGATATTTGGTTCTTAACATTTGGTATCAGAGCTCAAGGTCTTGGGGTTTCACTGTTGTATCTAAGATACCTTTGCATTTTTGCTATAACTCTTTTTCTATGAAGTTTTAGAAGGGAATACTTGGAGGATATTTAGTAGACGAATCAAGGTTCTTGGGGTTCAAATTTAATCTCTTGATGCCTTATATGTTCAGAGATATATCATGTGTAAGATAAGGTTCTGGAATCATCTTGAATTTAGTCATCGCAAAATTTTCGCTATAAAACTTTTTCTGTGGTGTTTCATACCTTGAAACATAGAGACTATTCATAGAAATTATCAAGGTAGTTGTGATAAAAATTTCAGCTTCTAGGTCATCCTAATTTTGTAGATACACCCTATGTAAGATAAGGTAGCCGACTAGTCACATTAACTAGTCTCAAACAGGTGTTCTGGGTAAAAAAATGATATATTATTTAGTAGTATCCAAATTAAGTGATACTAGTTGCATTGGACAATGGATAATCTGTAGTATTTATGGTGCAAGTTTCAGAATCAAATATCAGATATTATGCTCTTGGCATGCTTTACAAGTACTCTCTCCTAGTACATTCTCCTATAAGGGAAAAAAATCAACAAGCTGTGGGGAAATTACCATAAAATCCACTTGGCACGTCCAATTGTGATCAGACCTGTGGCATTGCAAAGAAGACATATCAAAGAACTACAAAATGAAATTTTTATACCCATAAGGGCCGAAATTTTGGAGATACAACAAAAGAAAGTTCATATAGAAGAAACATCTCAAAATCAAGGTTTAAAAGTGATACTTGGCCAACATGCCACCAAAAAAGGGAACTTCTACACCAAATAATCCTTTAGACAATATGACTTGGATTCTTGATGAAGGTGAAGAAATGCACATGGACATAAATGATTGACAAAAGATGAACTACAAGGGATGATGGATTCAACTGAAGCTAATTTGGAGGCAACAATGGATACTAAGATGGATGGTTTAAAAAGGGAGATCATGGAAGGATTGAAAAATTTCCTAATAGAGAGGCCACCTGAAAGTGAAAATGTATCCCATGAAATTCATGACGAGGACACAAGAAAGATGAATCAAGACTGGAGAAACTCCAACTTTGGGTTGAAGACCAACCACTTTCCTAAGATCGATATGAGGAAGTTTGATGGAAAGGATCCAAGCACATGGATACTTCATAGGGAGCAGTTCTTTGATCTACATGATGTGCCACACAAACAAAAAGTATGAATTGATTCTTTATATTTAGAACCCGATCAATTTGTGTGGTATTGATGGATTTTTTCTGACAAATCACTTGTCACTTGGACACTTTTCACGGAAGAAATGATAGCACACTATGAGGATACAAGGAGCAATACCTTCTTTAGCCAATTGATAAATATCAAGCAAAAGGGTTCAATTGCAGAGCACAATGAGAACTTCCAAATATTGAATATAAATGTAACGAATATTCTAGATGAGCACCTGATTGATGTAGTCATAAGAACTTTAAAGGATAACATTCAACATGAGGTTCGCCTTTGGGAACCCAAATCATTGGAGAATGCATTCAGGGTGACGAGAACTGTTGAAAGTAAAAATATGGCTATGGCTACTAGAAGGACTACTCCTAACATCTATCAAGAGAATAATGTTCCTTCTTCTAAAACACCTCAACCTACAAGGTTGACACCTCAACAATTGGAGGAAAGAAAATAAAAAGGTTTATGGTTTAATTGTGACAACAGTAAGGGACATAAGTGTGGTGAGAAGAAATTATTCTACATAGATTGTGAAGAGGAAGAAGAACAAGAACAAGAACAAGAACCATCTCCAGATGAAAACGTAGAAGAGATTTATTCTAAAGAGATGAATCCCATGATATCATGTAATGCATTGGCTGGAATTAGCACTCCTTAAACCCTCAAGATCGAAGGATATATCAAGAAAAAAAGGTAATAGTCCTAATTGATTCTGGTAGTACTCATAATTTCGTTGACTATAAATTATCCAAAGCTCTCATTTGCTTTATATATCCAGTGCCAGAGTTTCAAGTAATGATTGCAAATGGAGGAACTATCAATTGCTCATGAAAATTCCATAACATCAATCTTACTATGGGGGAATATGTAATGAATAGTCCAATGATTTCTTTACCCATGGGTGGTGCTGATGTAGTACTATGAGTCCAATGGTTACAATCATTGGGAACAATGGATTTTAATTTTCAAGAAATTTTCATGAAATTTTCATTGGAAGGAAAGGAAATTGAGTTAAGGGGTATCACAGGGAAACCCAGTAGGGTGATAAGCTCTAATGACATGACAAAATTATTGAAAAAGGGGAATCAGGGTGTAATTGTACAACTATGCTCACGAGATGTTCAAACATCTAAGCCATCTATTCCCCTATATATCCAAGGGATCATTGATAAACATTCCAAAGTATTTGAATATATTCCCAGAGGTCTTCCACCCAATTGAAATCATTATCATTCTATTCACCTAATTCTTGGGAGTGTTTCTCCTAACATTAGGCCTTACAGATACCCTTATGCCCAAAAGAGTGAGATTGAGCGTATGGTTGAAGAAATGTTATAGGCCGACATTATTAGACCTAACCAAAGTTCTTACTCTGCATCGGTGGTAATGGTACTCAAGAAAGAGGTCTGATGACATACGTGTCCAGATTATAGAGAGCTCAACAAGATCACCATTAAAAATAAGTTTCCCATTCTCGTCGTTGATGAATTTTTAGATGAAATACATGGAGAAATCTACTTCACAAAGTCGGATCTCTGTTCATGGTATCATGAGATTAGAATGAAGGAAACAAATATCCCAAAAAAAATATTCCAAACTCATGAAGGCCATTATGAATTTTTGGTCATGCCTTTTAGCCTTACGAATGTACCTTCCACATTCCAAGGGTTGATGAATTCCATTTTCAAGCCCTTCCTTCAAAAATTTGTGTTAGTATTTTTTGATGATATACTAATCTATAACAAATCTTGGGAGGATCATGTTTGACATGTTGACAAGGTGCTACAACTACTAAAGAAGCAACAACTATATGCCAAACCATCCAAATGTTTCTTTGGGGTGAAGGAGGTAGAGTATTTGGGTCATATTGTATCTCATGAAGGTGTCAAGGTAGACCCTAACACGATTAAGGCCATGATGAACTAGATGATTCCCAAAACATTGAAGAATCTTAAGGGATTTTTGGGTTTGACAGGTTACTACCACAAGTTTGTTTGGAACTATGGTAGAATAACAACACCTTTAATGGCATTAATTAAGAAGGATGCATTTTCATGGACTGCAAAGGCAAATCAAGATTTTGAACAAATTAAAGAGGCAATGTGAAAAGCTCATGTCTTGACCACACCAGACTTCACAAAAACCTTTATTGTGGAATGTGATGCCTTGGGAAATGACATTGGTGTTGTTCTAATGCAAGAAGGAAGGCCCATTTCTTTTGAAAGTCGACCACTCAAGGGAAAGGACTTACACAAACCCATTTATGAGAAGGAAATGATGGCAATACTACATGCAATGAAGCAATGATGCCCTTACCTAATAGGTAGGCACTTCAAGGTTAAAACAAATCATGATAGTCTTAAATAATTCTTGGAACAAAGAATATCTTCAGAAGAACAACACAAATGGGTGACTAAGATGTTGGGTTATGATTTTTAAATCATCTACAAAAAAGGGAAGCAAAATGTTGTGGCAGATGCACTCTCAAGAAAGGATGAATATGTTGAGGCCTTTCTTTGTGCTATCTCGATCAACCAAGATGATTGGATAATAGAAGCAAGGGATGAATGGAAGAATGACGAAAATGTGTGGACTCTCATTCAAAGGTTGCAACAAGATTCCAGTGCATCAGATACATTTACATGGAAAAATGATTCACTATGGTACATAGATCACTTATCTTTATGTAATAACTCCCAACTCAAAAAAAAGGTAGTCTTGGAATTGCACACCTCTCTGGTAGGAGGGCACTCATGATTTTGAAAACCTACCATAGGTTCAAGAACAATTTTTTTTTGGGAGGCCTTAAAATTGATGTTCAAAGGTTTGTGGCAGAATGTTTGGTTTTCCAACAAAATAAGGTGGAAACAATTAAGACCCAAGGTCTTTTACAACCATTAGCCATCCCAAGTCAACGCTGGGAGGAGGTTTCCATGGATTTCATCATAGGGTTACCAAAGTCTGAAGGAAAGAGTGTCATCATGGTGATTGCTGATAGACTGACCAAGTACGCACACTTTTGTGCACTCTCTCATCTTTTTAAATCCAATACAGTTTCCATCACATTCATGGAGACAGTTCAAAAGCTACATGGAAGCCCAAAGATTATTGTAAGTGACAAAGATCCCATCTTCACTAGACATTTTTGGACAAAATTATTTTCTTGTTTGGGTACTCAATTGACTCATAGCTCATCTTATCATCTTCAATCTGATGGAAAAACCGAGATAGTGAGCAAATGTCTGGAAGGCTACCTTCGTTGCTTTGTCTCTGATAAGCAAACACAATGGTTCAAGTGGTTTCCCTTGGCAGAATGGTGGTATAACACTTCCTTTCACACTGCAACAAAAATGACACCATTTATGGCAGTCTATGGATATCGCCCACCTTCCATTACTTCCTCTCTAAAATAAAAATCTAAGGTTCAAGTAGTGGAAGATCACATCGAGCATCAACAACAAGTTCTCCAACTCTTAAAGGACAACCTGACCATGGCACAAAATCGCATGAAACAACAAGCAGATCAACATCGTAGTGAAAGAAGTTTTGAAGTAGGGGATTGGGTATTTTTAAGACTACAACCATACAAATAGATGTCCCTCAAGCAATCTAAGAAGGATAATAACTTATCACCAAAGTACTATGGCCCTTATAAGGTGTTGCAAAAATATTGGTACTATGGAATACAAATTGGAGTTGCCCGCATCTTCGCGAGTACACCCAATTTTCCATGTTTCATTCTTAAATAAGGTTATAGGTGACAAGATCCCAGTTCAAACTATATTTCTAGAAATTGACGAGGAAGGAAAAATCATATTGGAGCCTAAAGCTAGCACTGGCACAAGAATTCACCAGCTGAGGAATAGATCCATTTCAAAGTATCTCATTAAGTGGAGGAAACTACCTGCTGAAGGTTCCACTTGGGAAGATGAGTCTTTTATATAAAGCATCCAAAATTACTCAAGCATTGTGGAAAACACTTTTCTAAATGGGAGGGGCATGTTAAGCCCTAAATAGTGGCACATTACCCCTTAATTGGGGCATATTACATTAGTATTGTTATTTTATTTATGTCGGCTTGGGTCCATAGTTGTAATTGTACCTCCTAGTATCCTATATATACCAAGGAGACCTTTTCATTTGGAATCATATTGTATTTGTAAATTTATGTGGTGTATAAGGAGGTTTCCCCCTCGAAGAGGCTTATTATCTGAAATTCTCTCTTTGTCAAGGTGTTGAGTACTTATTCTAAGGTTTTTTATGCTATTTTGATATTTGGTTCTTAACATGCAATGTTTATCCATTGCTTTTGCACATCCATAGTCTTGGTGGAGTTACCCTGAAATAAAAAACCTTGCTTTGATACTAGTGAATATCCATATCCCCGATAGAGATATCTGCATCCCCCCCACATATGATTGAATTTCATGTCCCAATCCTTTTACCAAATTAGGTGCATATGTTATATACATGGTGGATGGGGGAAACATATAGTCTTTATAACCAAGTGGATATAATGCATGTTCTTAGGAAATGATTGCCCATGCCTACATA
>ML784975.1:277999-321824 GCA_009831015.1 Picea engelmannii | reverse complement strand
ACACCATGGAGGTATGACTACAAACCTTTCACATGGTGTGCTCATTTAATGTGAATAGATGACACCTTCATGTTGGTTAAATTACCACTTAATTAAAATTTCAAGATTTTCCAAGTTTTAGTTATTTGAGGAGCCCCAAATCCACCATTGTTTTAACTTCTTCATGTGAGTCATGATCGAGGAATAAGATAAAATATTATTGAGATTATAAATTGTGACTATTGCAAATTTTCAGGGAGACCACAAATTGGTTAGCAAGTGTACAAGCTACATGGTGAAAAATTATTTCTAAAAGGAAAGAAATGCAAATTCAGATTTTCAAAGCAAAATTAAATATATTAAACAAAACTTGGAATAAAGAAAAATAATAAAATTATTCTAAAGACTCAAATCTTAAATCAATAGATAACCATTAAACAAGACTAATGAAACAAAAACTATTATGTACATGTTAACAACCTTTAGGAAGATAACACAAGTATCTCTTCAAAATTTGGCATTGACAAGTAGAAGTTATACCTACCCCTCCATGTTCTATACATAGTTTAGAAGTTCCAAGGCCAAGTTTTTCAGCTACCTGAAATGGGCCAAGCCACAAGTGTTGAAACTTCATGTACTTCCCTTTAAACTTGTTTAGTTTATCCCACTTCAAAACAAGGTCTCCTACCTCAAGTATTTTGTATGCTATTGAAGATTTGTCAAACCATATTTTCACTATTTGTTGATGAACAATAGAATTTTGCTTGGTTTTCTCCCTCTTCTTCAAGATTTATTAAGAGATTAATTCATCTTTGGATAGTTGAGAAATTATGCTCCCTAGAATCTTGGGTAAGTTGGAGGAAGGGTAAGAAAACATTAGGAGGTAAGATGTCTTCTTTTTTGTATTCCAAAATTTAGGGAGAGTTTCCTAGAGTGGCTTTGGGTGTAACTCTATCATCCCATAGGGTATTCGACAGTGCATTGTGCCAAGTCCTTTGATAATAAACTACAATTTTATTTAGAATCCTAATTAGATTCTTTTTAGCAGATTCTAATACACCATTTCCCCAAGGGTAGTAATTGGTAGATTACCTTAAAATGATTCCCTTCTCTAAATAAAAATTAGTTGATTTTAAAGAAGAGAAATATGTAACATTACAAAAAACAAGAACAACAAGAATCCCAAATCTAGTAATCAATGGTTGTTCAGTGAACCTGATGGAAACTGCTTCATTTACTTTAATCAACAAGACTATTTTTTCCCATCTTGTGAAATATTCTATAGCTATTAAGATGTATTTGTGTTATTTTGTGGAGTTAGGGTTTATCTCCCCTATAATCTCTAGACCCCATTGCTAGAATGGTTCATTAATCGTCATGGGTTATAATAGGATAATAGTCTTATTTTATCAACTTGCACTAGTTTGGAAGAATTTGTACCTTTAGGTGTATGAATGAGTATCTCTGAACAATGTTGGCCAATAACAACTAGCTTTCAATATTTTGTGAGATATTGTTTCACCAACAAAATGTCCTCTAGCTAGTCCATCATGCAATTCCTTGAGAACATGGTTAACATCTTGTTTTTCTAGGCATCTCAATAATACCCCATTGTAATTTTTCCAAAATAAAACACCATTTACAATTTGGTATTGGGAATATTTGGGTCTCAGTGCTCTTCTTTGCTTCTTATTCAAATTTGTTGGAATCTCACCAGTTTGTAAGAAATGTTTCAAATTACTGTATCAAGAATCCATTGTATTTAGAATGAACAAGACTTATTGGGTGCAAAGTGACATTTCGTTCTCCCTTCGTCAGGAAAGTGAGATAGGTCTAATGTTTTTGCTACTTATTTATGTAAACCTCAACATTTAACTGTTTTTGCAGGTTTAATTCTAAGTCATATTCTTGTAATGAAACCATCCAATTTCCTATCCTATGATCCAATTATTTTTGGATAATCAAAGATATAACAACTTGGTGAGGCACAATTACTTTGGTATGATTTTTTAAAATGTAGGGTTTGAATTGTTTAAAAACCTTAAATATTGGAAAGATTTATCAATGGCTAGATAATTCAGTCCACCCCCCTTGTAGATCAATGCTAAAAAATGAAATTGGGTGGTCATCCCCTTGCTTATTATTTTGTGTGAGCACTACTGAAAGAGGATGGTTAGACACAAATCCATATATATATATTTTTTTTGTGGTAAAATCAATAGGCTATGTGATGTTAGAGTTGCTACAATTGCAAATTTGGTTTTTTCAAAGGCTTCTTTCTCAATAGATGTCCATTTAGAAAAAAGACATATTTTTTAATCATTTTCTACGAAGGCTTGATGGTTTTAGCAAAGTCTGACACAAATCTCCCAACAAAGTTGATTTTTCCAAAGAAATATTTCATCACCTTCTTGTTAATAGGCATGGTAATCTGTGTGATACATTTTGTTCTTTCTAGATCAATCATAATCCCATCTTTCAAAATATTATGGCCAAGAATTTTTCCTTTTGACATTGCGAAGATGTTTTTTTTTGGATTGAAAGAAATGCCATATTTTCGACATATTTGAAAAATCTACTTCAAGTGGTGTATGCGGTCCACCCTATTTTTTGAATACTGTTAGGTCAGGAGTGGCTAGGAAAGTAACTCCACACTTTGATGATATTGCATTAACTAGATAGGTGAATAAATTCAAATAAAATGGTTGTTCGTCTTCCATAACATATAACACTTTTTTATCACCTATGACTGCTCATATGTACATTATTGTTACAAATAACGCAACCACAAAGAATTACATGTCCAAAATCCCCCCCCTTAATCCGAGGGGGTGTGTGAGTCCAAGCATAATTCTAAACTTCACAAATTTTTCTCTTCCAAGCGCTTTGGTGAAGATGTCTACAATTTTCTCATTTGTGGAACAATATCTCAAGTGAATAGTCTTGGCCTCTACATGATATTGAATGAAGTGATACTTTTTTTTGATGTGCTTGGTTCGATCATGGAATCTAGGATTATTGGCCAACTTGATTGCATAAGTATTTTCAACTAGAAGATGAGTAGAATTTACTTGTTTCTCCTGCAAATCTTCAAGTATTTTCTTGAGCCACACAATCCCCTTTGTCACTTCTACAACTGCCACATATTTTGCCTCTGTTGTGGACTCTACTGGAACTGATTGCTTGTGTGATCTCCAGGAGACAACTGCTGATCCAAGACTCAAGAGATATCCTGAAGTTGATACTCCATTTTACTTATCTATGTCAAAGTCCGAGTCATAATATCCGATCAGGTTGAAGTCATCCACCTTAGAGTACTTGAGTCAAAAATCTTGAGTTCCTTTCAAGTATTTCATAACTCTTTTTGCAGTAGACCAATATCCTTCACAATGCGTTTGCATGAAACTGGAAAGAATCCAAACAAAAAATGAAATGTTTGGTCTGATGGTAGTGAGATAGATAAGACTTCCCACAATATGTTTATACTTGGTTGCATCCTCAAATTCATTCCCTTCTTTTGATGCGAGTTTCAAATTCTATTCCATTGGAGTAGAAACATGATTGCACTCAACCATGCCAAACTTGTTCAATAGTTCTCCAATGTACTTCTTTTTGGAGATGAATATGTACTTTGGGTTTTGTATCACTTCAATGCCCAAATAGTAGTGAATATGTCCCAAATATGTCATCTCGAAGCCTTTATTCAACTCTTTCTTTATGGATGCAATGTAGTTCTCATTTTTCCCTGTTATGAACAAATCATCTACATATACTACAAGATACACAACATTTTTTCCAACATTCTTGACAAACAAAGTTGCATCGTCAAGATTGAAATGCTTGAAATTTAATTTCAGAAGATGCTCGGTTAAATTTTCATACCATGCTCACGGTGCTTGTTTCAAGCCATACAAGGATTTGATGAGCTTTCATACCTTATGTTCTTGTCCCTTCACAACAAAGCCTTATGATTGAGATATGAACACATTCTCTTTCAAGTCTCCATTCAAGAAATAAATCTTCACATCCATTTGATGAATTTTCCATCCATTTGTGTTGCCATGGAAAATAGAGTGCGGATGGTATCCCATTTTGTTGTGGGGGAAAAAGTCTCCTCATAATCAACAACATATTTATGTGTAAATCCTTTTTCTATGAGCCTTGCTTTGTGCTTTTCAAGTGAGCCATTTGATCTGTACTTGTTTTTGAATACCCACTTGCATCCAATCAGTTTGGTCCCATATGGAGGGTCCGCCAACATCCATGTTCCATTCTTGATGAGATAATCATATTCCTTATGCATGGATTATCTCCATTCATCATGAGAAGCAATTTATTTAAAGGAATTTGGTTCAAGGTTAGTAGATCAATTCAACTCATAATCATATGAAACATCCATGTCATCTACATCACCTGAGTATGAATTATCTACATTACCTCCATCTTGTTTTGAGGACAATTTGGTTCCTGTCTTCTCGAACTCATCAGGATGAACACTTTCAAGTGTTTTTGTGAGCCATTTGGTGGACCTTTATGAGATGGTCCAGGTTGCTCGACTGATTGAGATGGTGCTAAGTTCTCATCATGCCTCAACTTTTCAATCCTCTCGATCACATCATCCAACTGAACTTCAAGTTTTGATGAAGTGGCATGAACTTCTTCATGTGGGGGAGATAGTGCTACAAAAGGAGATTCCAGAGATTGACCCAAGATAGGGATCCCCCCTTCAATATGTGGAATCTCATCATCAAATTCATGATATGTCTTTACACGAGTGAATCTGTCCAGATGATTAACTTCCTTTCAACAATTTCATCTTTCTTGGTGGATTCAAGAAAGATCACATCTCTGGAAAGGATGAAGTTATTGTTTGTCTCATCATAAATAAGATACCCCTTGGTGGTATTTGAGTACCCCAGGAAGATGCACTTACGATTCCTTGCATCAATCTTGATTCTTTTCTCCTTAGTAATCAAGGCATAATAGGTGGAATCAAAGACCATGAGATGCCTCAATGAAGGAATGCAACCATACCACATTTCATATGGAGTCTTTATTTTAAGAGCGTGAAATGGACATCTATTTTTGACATAAACTGCACATAGAACTGTAACATCCCAAAACATCATGGAACAGACCATATTTAGGAGTGTCTTGTTCATTCGTCAATCTACACCATTTTGTTGAGGATTGTGTGGAACTTGTTTTTGATGTTTTATCCCATGTTGGCAAAGGTAAATTTCAAATTCATTAGATGTATATTCTCTTCCATTATCAATGTGAAGAGAGCCAATACGAGACCAAGCTTCATTTTGAATCCATACATGAAATTTTTTAAATGTTTCAAAAACTTTTGATTTATCTTTCATCAAGTACACCCAACACATTATGGTTTAATCATCAATAAAAGTCATGATATATTTGTTTCCATTTGCAGAAGGAACAAGAATAGGGCCACACAAATCATAATGAATCAATTCAATTTTTCTACATGCTCCAGAAGTAGAATCATGAAAGGGTTGTTTGTTGTGTTTTCCAAGGATGCAAGCATCCCATTGCTTCAATTTCCTAGGAATAGTAGGTAAACCAAAAACACTATTCTTTCTTAACAAACATAGACTATCATAATTAATATGGCCAAATATAGGATTCCACAAAAGACTAGATGACATTATACCCGAGTCATGATGAGAGGGGTATGAAACATTGTTTGTATGGGAATATGTCCCATTCAACTTCAACAATATTCCATCTTCTATTCTAGTCATGACAACCATGTTGTTAGAATCCTTCCTTATCTCAACTTTGCCACTAAACATATGAACACAATGACATTGTTTTCTAATGTGCACAAGGTACATCAAGATTCTTTGCATCTCGAGAATATAGCGTACATTGTGTAGAAGAAAATATGGGAGTCCAAGCAACTTAATCCCGATGGTGCCCATTCCCAGGGGTTTGAGATTGAATCTTTCTACAAAATACACTACACCATCTACATTGTCATCAAAGTCTTCGATGAAATCTCTTCAAAATTTCATGTAGGAGGTCATGCCTATGTCAAGAAGTCATGCATCTCCCCAAGAAGCAAGTGAAGTGTTAAACAAATCTTCAATTACTCCTACATTTCAATATGAAACTATGTAACGAGAAAGTGTTTTACCTTCTGCTAGTTCTGAAGTTTTATCTCTATCTTCTTTCTGACGTTGTCTTTCTTCTTTGATATTCTACCATGGAACTTTTCAATCGATGGCTTCATGTGACCCATTTACTCTACAATGGGTGCAATGGAGGTCGAATTTTCCCAGGGATTATGCAAACCCTCCTTCCCTAGGAGATTCTTTGCGCTTCGTCTTCTCTTACTATCTTCATGTTGTTCATTAAATGAAGTGCCCATGATGTCCATGTCACAAATATATGGAATATATTCATATAATGTATGCTCAAAGTGTTCACCAACCGACATATAAAATTTCATATCTCATGGAAAAGCAAAGCAAAGCAATTGCTTTCACCACACATTCACCTCCGTATGTATGCACGCCATAGACAAATCATATCAACCGGGACTATGAGGGATATGGTTCTAGTGAAGAATTCTTGGGAGGAAGATCCACAATTGAACTCACAATCAGTGTCAAACAAACTCACAACAAAAGAACTCACAACAATGTGTCCATATGGTACAACACCTTATATTGAAGTCGACATGGTATTAAAAGAGATTTTCTTTGGAACATTCAACCAAAATGAGCGATGCAATTACAAGATGAGGATTCTACACATCAATTAATTGAAGACTTAGAAAGATATAGGCCAAATTTCATGGCGTAGGGTTTGTAAGTATAAGGTTGCGACACACTGGTTGCAACTACACAACGCTCGACGTACGGTATGAGGCCGAAATTGGAGGCGTTAAGTGAAACCGGGTTTGATTGCCCACCAATTTGAATTCGATGTAGGTTACAATGGAGGATTAGGTTACAATGGAGTGTTTAATGAAGGGAAATCACAAAAAAAAACCAACAAGTGAATATGTGTACCAGTTGCTACTTGAATGGATACTAGTGAATGGGTAATAAGATATCGATGTCCAACACATCTTTCTCAATTCCACACTCACCCAAAACCAAATCATTCACAAGATACCTAGAGGGCATCGATGAATTGTAGAGGTTGATGAATATGTAAAGAACATGGTTTTAAAGAGAGTAATAGAACACGGGTCGTGATGAATGGAGCGAACACATCCATATACTATCTAAAACAAAAAATGTAAGCATGTCTTTCAGTTGGCAAACGATAAGTTCCAATATTAATATTTTTGGGTTCTCAACAATACCCAAATTAATCAATTTGTAATTCATGGAAGAGTTGTTGGTATTGACATTTACAAATCCTCAAAACCTACTCGATAGGTCATATAGCTTAAGACCTTTTTTTGAATGAAATTACCCTTAAAATATTTCATTTCATCTTAACAATGTTGTAAGGATTTCAAGTGTTCATCACCATGAATTATTGCATCTTTGAAAGTATCTTTTTTAGTAAAAAATTGAATGATATGTTGATCATCATCAAACACACCCAGTTAGTGGCACCATCAAGAATTGATGGGGTAAAAAGTAATTGAATAGAAAATCCATCCTTTATTGGAATAAGTTTAGAAGCAACATTAGCCAATAATGATCAACAACTATATTCTTAAATCATGGAATATAAGTAATGTTAAAAGCATTGAATTCATCAATTAACTTCCATACCCAAGCTGGTAAATTTCCTAATAGGTTGATAAGTAGTGAATGAAATTTGTTACCCACCTCACAATTATCTTTGAATCACAAAAGATTTCAAGGATTTCACATTTAAATCAAATTTTTTTTCCAGGCCTTGAATTAAAGCCTCATACTCTACAATATTGTTGGCGCATTCAACCAAAGCTTACAATAGGTAAGATGATGCTTTTTTATTGTGAATTAATTAAAATATAGCCAACCCTCACACCTTCTTGTGATTTAGAACATAAAAAAATAAAGTCCAAATGTTAGTATTCACATTCTAGTTAGTTGAAATACTACTTTTTACATATTCTATGATACAATTACCATTTTCATTATCTCGAGTGCAATGAAGGAGTTTGGACTATTTGTCAAATTCCAAGGGAAATTCTTCTACTATTTAATATCCTATGTCAATTTCAAGAAAGTAATTGCCTAGAATTAAATGTGTAAATTGTATTGGTTCATTAGCTCCTACCAATTATGTGACTGTATACTTCATGTGATCTTCTTGATCAACATGAATTTGGTTTTTTTTTCCATTCCATGGTAACAATAGATGAGACCAATCTATGGAAAAATAGCCTTGCAAATTTTGAGACCAATCCTTGCTAAGTAAAAGACAATAAGATTCAAGAATGTTAACAATAATAATGTCTATACTTTGGTATAATTTTGGGTTAGAAGTTACCCTAACCAAAACATAAGCTTCCCAATAACTTTATCATGTGACCTGTCTAGTTGGATAATTTGAGTTTCACACTTGGTTCGAGTAGCAATTATCTTACTACATACCAAGAATGAAATTACATTTGATGATGAACTTGAATCAACTAGACAATTATGTACATTATGGTTGAAAATTTCAAAGTTCAACAAAAAGGGTGGGGTTTGAGACTTGAATTGATTACCAATTATAACATCATTCCTAACAACTTTTTGTTTTGTCTTAGAGTTTGGTTTTCCAAAGCAGGGTTGTGTTTTGCTTCAAAATTTTCCATTGTCTTGTGATATATATCTAGAGGTGTCTTCAAAGTTTTCAAAATGAGGTTTCTTTGTTGAGGAATATTACAGATGTAAAAATTGAAACATTTTTTTTTTCTTCACAGCCTCAATAACGTTGTAATCCATGCTCATCTAAGGTATTCTTGTTATTGTTGTTTTCTTAGTTGAGGGAAGAACTACAACTTTCTTAGGATTTATAGCAGGTTGTGATGTATAAGGATCTAAGTGAATATATCCCTTACTTCTTAGGTTGTAATCTCTTTGTACTGTTTAGGTAGCTTGGATTTATTCCACCATTTTTTCCACATTGTCTTGAAGACCAAGTGACGTGTCCCATAAGAACATTTTTCCCTCCCCAGTTTTGTCATCTCCTTCCACAACTTTCTCATTTTAAATTTCTTGAATATGTATCTCAACATGTTTGTGTTGATCCAAAAACTGATTTTCCACATAAGTCAACAAATGAAACAATTGAAGACATGTTTTTTAAGAATGATTTACAAGATCATAAGTGTAGTAATGATCCATCTCTACATCCTCCAAGTTCAAGTTAAAATTTGAAGGTTCGAGTGGTTTTGGAGAAGTGATAGCTTTCCTATAGAAACGTCTAAAATTTCTCGAGTTAAAATTGCTTTCTCTAGAGTTCTTTTTCAAATCCACAATCTCATTTGATAATTTCTTAAGAAAATGTAAAACACTCTTCATATCAGTGGAGTATTTATATCGAAGCTTAGTATTTGTAGTAGAGGGTGATTTGGGAAGAGAAAATAATTTCGTAGGAGTAATTTTAGCTTTCTCATTTCTTGGATCTTTTGCCAAACTCATCATCTCTTTTTCCACATTCTTGGCTTCTTAAAAAAGTTTATCTAAAATATTTTTACCAGTTCTTTTAAAAAAAATGAAAATATATGCATGCAAAGCAGAAGTATAATATTCAACTACTACTTCATCTGGTATTTCCAAAATTTGTTGAAAACTCAATAAACTAGCATAATTTTTTTTTTACACTTCATAAGCTTCAAAACTGAAGTTTTTCTCCAATATAGCTTGGAGAGTAGTGATTTCAATTCATTTATTTTCGAAGACTTTACAAAATTGTAGAAGAAAAACCCTCTGTACCATTTAATTCCTCTTATTTATATAAAAGAAAATAAGGGAAAAAATCCATTATTTGCGTACAACTAGCTAACAAATCAATTTCCTTTTCTATCTATTGGGTTCTTTAGTTGAATTGTATTTTCCCCTAACTGAGGATTTAAACCCTCTTTCCTATTCAGGTCCCATGTCTAGCTATTATGTTGGCACAGGGTCAGACCCGGGGTTGAACTCTTCAACAATGCACCAACAAAACCCTAACTACTGACCCTTTCGACAACACCTGCGAAGCAGATGAAGTCTCACCCGAGGTAGAGGCCGGGGGGGGGGTTGTAGGACTCAAGTGTCTACAACCTATCTGGGACACACATATGTGATTACAATACTTAACAGAGCACTTAGTAGTTAATATTCATTAACATTTAAACCTTATTCACATCGTAGGTAAAACCCTAATTACAAAACAACGCAATATTCAACAAGATCTAACACACCCAAGCACTTAGAACATAGAAATAGAGCAAACATAGCATTCATTTACATTACTAAAAAATAAGATATTATATCAGATGCATCTAACATACATAAAGATGACAACACTAAGCATAAATCACATCAATCACACAAAATCAATCATAACACAGGATATACGTGGTTCACTCCCAACGTGGGGCTACATCCACCAACTCTTCATCTTCTTTATTATCTTCTATCAATATCCTTACATGCACAGAGCCTCAAAACCAACTCCGCATGGGACATGAGATCTACGCGCACCTCTTCAAATCCTCCTTTCCCGAGCTTGGCATAGCTTAGAGCCTTTCTTACAATCACTTGCACTTAGCCCTGCAAGTTCTCAATACACAATATGCACATATCTAACTCAATCACATATATCCAACCGCTTACATCACTTGCACTTAGCACAATACAACACTTAGCACTGCATACCTCTTAGATCTAGTCTCTTTCTTACATCGCCTAGATATCTATTTATACATTACAAAAGGGACCTAAACATGGGTAAGACCCATGGGCTAACATCCCATATCCATTACATAAACCCTAAACCCAAAAAGCTCACAAAAGGGGGTGAGATCCCACAATATCCTCTTCGCATGGCACTTCATCTTCGACCAACCTGTCGAAGTCCCCAAAATTGGTCAAACATGACCCGCGTTTCCACAAAACCTGGTCAAGGGCCAATAGGCCCCCAACACTCACCTATGACTTGTCCCGAGTCACTCTGATCTAGGTAACTCTACCTCAAAGACCTCGATCTTAGTTCGAGCTACCTCGACTAGCTGCTTCGCCATAGCCTCCTGCTCGATGAACTCTTGAATAAATTTCTCAGTCACTGGTCCTTCCAGGCACTGTTCTACCATGGTGACTACTTGTTCTAGCTGTGCACCTTGTCCTCCAATCTCCTTAAAAAGTGTGCAAGCTTCATCCTGTACTTGCTGGAGCCTTTGGGTCACTTCCATGACTTTACTCTAGATGGCATGGACATGTTGCTGAAATGTGCGATGTTCCTGGGACCTTTTCATCCTCTCGATCGATGATAGTAGCTTCAACTGTGCTTGCACTGTTGCTGCCCATTTCTTTTCCTCCTAGAGATGTGACTCCAATGTCCTTAGTTATGGGTCTTATGCAAGGCTCTCATAGGTCTATGCACTTTGAATTCTTAATTTCTCACATTCTAAGGTCAATGCCTTGATTCTTTCGACTGCGCTCCTGGTAGTTTCCTCTCTCTGATCTCGCACTTCCTACGAAGTGCTTGGCACAACTTGTAGTTCCAGTTCTGCTATTTGTGCTTGGAGTTGTTGAATGGATTCAACGAAATTCCCTACTTGGCTCTCCATTGTGTCTTCTTTTATCTGTGCAAGGCCCTACATAGAGCGAAGTGCTCTGGTGACTGCTTCCTTGATTCCCATCTGCTTTGTGAGCAACTGTTCTTTTTCCTTCTAGATTTGTGCTTTATCCTTTGCAAACTTCACCTGGAGGTCATCTTTCTCTTGTTGTGCAATCCGATGTTGTTCTAGGGATTCTTCTTTTTCTTGATTTAATGCCTCTGTGGCTTGCTCATTTTTCTCCTATACCCGACGAAGGTGAGCCTCGAGCGAGTATTTTAACCTACGTAGCTGGGTAGGCTCATCTCCTACTTCTATGTCCCGTGCTGACAACAGTGCAGTAGACACTACATGGCTCGAATAAAGAGCCTACTGTACCCCTTTGAGATCTGCCTCGATCCTATCAAACATTGTCTCCTATTTGGCTTCACTTCACTGTAAGATGTCCTCTGAGGTATCTGATACAGGGGAAATGATAGGGTCAATGTCATCCACCATGAGTACAGTGTGGAATGGAGGTTTATTAGCTTTTGAATTCTTCCGCGACAAAGGTGTTGTTGGGGAACCCTTTCTTTTCTTAGATGTTTTTGTCTCTGGAAGGGGATATTTGGGCGGTGTTACTTCGCCCTTCTTCTTCTTGTCTTCTCCCCCTTCATCCTCTTCTTTTTCTACTTCATAACCTCCTCCCCCTTCGGGTGAATCTGGTGTAGTTTCCTTTGATGCGCTGCTCAATTACTGTACCTCTTCCTTCTTTTTCTTCCTGTTGTTGCTGGGTGCATCATACTCTTTGCGAGTGACCATAGGGATTCTGATGAGGTCGAGGTCTAAGAGTTCTTCCTGGTTGACTAGTACAAGGAACTCTGCATGCCATTCCTTGCTTATTTCTTCCATGTCATCCTCTGTGAGTTTGTAATAGCACTGAAGCTCTACTTTGTGTTCATCTTCACATGCAATGATATAGATGAAGTGCCTGTCTGCATAAAACTTCTCAAGTGGCCTGAACCTGTTCAGAGTGTTCAACATCATGCGGGGGAAGGATTTGATGGCCCCCTTTAGCTGCAGATAATAGGTGTGGAACACCATGTTTGACTGGAATTGTTTTTCCATGTCGCTCGAATACCATAGCATAGTGAACTTCGCAACTAGTGGTTCAGACGACTCAATTTCAGGGAAGGTTGCTCTTTCCAACATCTCCTAAGCAATGAAGGCAATGAGGATCAACAACCAACTGAAATGGAACTCGTAGCCTTGATCCTGAGCTTCACGACAGTCTTTCTCTAATTGGTTGACGAGGTATCTCTCCCAGTTCATTTGCAACCCTTCAATGCATTTTCTTGCAAGGTTGATGACAAACCTAGTGACCTGCGTTGGCCTATTCTTCCTCACGAGCTTACCAATGATCAATTGGAAATCTAGGCGCACTGCACCATTTTGGATTGAGGCTACCTTATAGCCCTGCTTCCCCTTCTCTACATCACCATAGGTTTCTTTTATTTTCTGTGATAGGGCACGATCTGCAGCCTTCCCCGGGTAAAAGTCCTAGGGATTTGTTCCTTGCATTCTTAATCTAGTGATCTGATGGATCGACACCAGATCTACTGTGATGCACCGATCCAACCATAGGTAACCGCCATGGAAGCACGCCATCAGGATTTTAACGTAAGTGTTAACCTCCTGATTTCTTTTGAAGTGTGGTAACTTCATTACATTGAGGATGGTCGATCTTGCGATGTCCATGGTCCGCAACTGGGGGATTATCTTTGACTTCTTCCTCGTTGTATTGGTAAAATAATTGTGTGGTGCGATAATTCCATAGTTTCTGTGATCTACCAAGTTGAAGTCACTGATGTTAAGCATTCGAATCCTCTCCAACTGTATTCCTACTGTGTGTATCCCCTTTGGGAGGTACGTGGTGATCACTGTGTAGTCTAAGTCCCTCAGGACGTTGTCACGACTCACCATGCCAGCCAGAGGTGGGATGTAGTCGAGAAATATTGATGGGATGAGCTTCGCATTCGCCAAGTCATCACGATGCTTTGTTCATTTCTCTATCACAGTTCGGGAGGGCCCAGATCGATGTGCAGTCTATGGGGATGCTTTCACTCCTCTTGTCGATGAAGCTTGTGTTCCTACAAACATGACCTTCTCAGCCATGAGGTCTATGAGAATCTCTTCGAAGGATTTATCTATTGAGCTAAATTCACATGACATACACGCTCGAGATCTGATATCTCAGGTTAGAGAATAAATAATCAAGGTAGCAGAACGGATGGCGAGGTCTCAATAAGCACTGCACATTAATAGTTAGCTCTCTGTGGGTTCAAATAATCACAATTGGAAAAAGTATCCACGGTAAGACATTCGACGGGTTACATAGATAACATCATAACAGATTCTTCCAACGGGTAGGAATACCTCAATCAATGTAATTCCATCCGTTATGGCATGGTCCCAACAATCCAATGGTGAACGTTCCGGCAATAACTACGTTTCTAGCCGTTCTGGAGCATCGTTCTAATGGTTGGGACACCTCCAACAGTCATATCGCTCCGCCGTGGCAAAGTGCCAATCTACGTTGCTATGCTATTCCGGCGAGGTTCAAGTTCTGCAAGCCTTCCTTCTACGAAGTCCTCTCTGGAACCTCTTGAAATTTTTCTAGCTTTGCTTTCTTCTTACTGAGTTTTCTAGCTTTCATTCCTATGATCTGCGTCTCTGGATTCCTCTTTCCATTCTTGTTCTTATCTCCTCTTGGCATAGTAACTTCATACAACTGAGGGTATTTCACAGGGTTCGAGGGTAATACTTCTTCTCTTACTATTTCTGGAGTAGATGCTCTACTCTCCTACATGGATAAGTTCTCTAAGTCTTCTTGCATTCTTTCAACTTCGACAACTAGGTCTCTGGCCCTTAGTTGCTTCGACTTGTCCTCCTGTTCTTTTATTAAGCGCGTTATTCTCCTAGCCATGAAATCCATTAATTATTTCTTTTTATATTCTAGAGCTTCCTCTTCTTCTTTCCTTCGAATCTGATCTTTCTCAATCCAAGTCCTTCCTAACAAAAGTGCAAGGGGGTCGTTGTTCTCAACAAACTTAATGACCTCGAATTATTCTTCTGTCGATTCTCCATGATAAATCATAGGTACATGGGTAAGTATTCCACATAGAGTTACCGGTTTTCCTTTAAACAATCCTATTCCTCCCAGTGAAGGAACCATAGCAGGTTTTCCTAAGATTTCCCAAGTACTTTCTGTCATAATGTTTACCTGTGTTTCTGCATCCAATACACAGTCCATGTCGAAGTCTCCTATTCTTTCTTCTATGCACTCTTTCTCTTTTAAGATCTCTGATAAACTGATGTCTCTGTGATAATTCAATGTTTCTTTCATCTGCAATAATATAGCCTCTGATTCTTTCTGGTTCTTTATCATATTCTTAGTCTCTTGACCTTCCTCATGGTTTTCTTGTCTCATATTCATCTTCTCAACTTTAGCAATCATTCTAGGGAAATTTAAAACTTCACGTCTAGTAGCTTTACAACAAAGGAAAATAGGACCTCTACCATGGCATTCCTTAGCAAGATGTCTTGGTCTTCTGCAATTATAGCATAATGTCAATCCTCTCTTTCTCTTAAACGATCCCCAACCTTTCCTGTACTACGCATTGGGATAATAGGGATAGACCTACAAAAAATTATTTCTAGGATCCTGCATCCACTTGTTAATCCAACAATTCTTTCTATGCATAGGAATAACACATCCTTCACTATTTCTATCAGATTTGTTCATATCATATCTTCTTTCTTCGAGCTGTGCCCTATTTTCCAGACTAGGACCAAATCTATCAAACATACCTAGATCCATTCTTTCGAAGCAAAAATTTCCACTTATCTTACCTTTATCAGAGCACAAAGCTTTAAGACCTTACCTCTTTTCTTCAGATCAAATATCTTTTATTAGCACATAGCTTCACAAGTCAAGTAGAGTACTCCGCATTACAACAATATATCTATGTATAAAGCTTTCTCTTTTCTTCAGTTCCCAGCAATCACAACCCCGACAATGAAACCATCTGTTGGCACAGGGTCAGACCCAGGGTTCAATGCTTCAACAACACACCAACAAAACCCTAAATACCGGCCCTTTCGGCAACACCTACGAAGCAGATGAAGTCTCACTCAAGGTAGAGGCAGGGGGGGTTGCAGGACTCAAGTGTCTACAACCTAGCTGGGACACAGATCCATGATTACAATACTTAACAGAGCACTTAGCAGTTAATATTCATTAGCATTTAACCCTTATTCACATCATAGGTAAAACCCTAATTAAAGAACAACACAATATTCAACAAGATCTAACACACCCAAGCACTTAGCACATAGAAATAGAGAAAATCTAGCATTCATTCACATTACTAAACACTAAGCTACTATATCAGATGCATATAACATACATAAATATGACAACACTAAGAATAAATAACATCAATCACACAAAAGCAATCATAACACAGGATATACGTGGTTCACCCTGAGCGTGGGGCTACATCCACCAACTCTTCATCTTCTTTATTATCTTCTGTCAATCTCCTTACATGTACAGAGCCTCAAAACCAACTCCGCATGGGACAAGAGATTTGCACGCACCTCACCAGATCCTCCTTCCCTGAGATTGGCACAACTCATAGCCTTTCTTACAATCACTTGCACTTAGCTGTGCAAGTTCTCAATACACAATATGCACATAGCTAACTCAATCACATATATCCAACTGCTTACATCACTTGCACTTAGAACAATACATCACTTAGCACTGCATATCTCTTATATCTAGTCTCTTTCTTACATCGCCTGGATATCTATTTATACATTACAAAAGTGGCCTAAACATGGGTAAGACCCATGGGCCTACATCCCATACCCGTTACATAAACCCTAAACCCAAAAATCTCACAAAAGGGGGCAAGATCTCACGATCTCTGCTTTGCCTGGTGCTTCGTCTTCGACCAGCCTGTCGAAGTCTCCAAAATTGGTCAAACATGACCATCATTTCCACAAAACCCGGTCTAGGGCCAACATATTCGAATCCGTTCCTCTAGAAGATTTCATCTCTTTCTTTTCTACATCTACTTACATAAGCAGTCCATGCCTCAAAGGTTTGATTGAATGCATCTCCTTGGGAAAAATTATGTTGTTTGAAAGGGGATTTATAATATTCAATACTCCACCTTACTCCTTTTTCATATTTTTCCATCTTAGGAAGTGGATTTTTGATCAATGTTATGTCCTTGGTAAGATCCTCAATAAAATTTTGGATGACTACTTCATTAATTTAAGATAGAGAGATAATTTATTTTTGATTGTGTTGATATAATAATTCAGATCCTTAGACACATGCGCTTATGGGAATAAATTGTCACTTGATCCAAAATAGGGAAAACGTCAATTATTTGCCATATTTTCTATAACCTACCACAATAAAGGAGAATCTGTTGCATCATGTAATTCCCTCGTGGGAAGTATGAGCTACCGGTTTCCAATATCTTAGACTAAATTTCATCTCTTCAAGAATCCAAGGGTGAAGACATGAATTTATGAAGGGAGTTCCTATAGGGAGGACTATTGGTTCCTCACTTTATCAAAATGTAAGTGATCCCACTAATAGGCAAGTTCCCATGCTTGAGTATGGGTCATGACATCAAATATATCTTGACCATGGGCCTATAGCTGCTATGTTGTGTCATAGATTTTTCTTTGTACATTGTTCAACTCATTTTTCACTTTGATAGAATAGTCAATCAAATCTAAAGTCTAATACTTGCTATATTTTTTCTAGCAAGGTGATTTTGCTTTCATATTCTTCTCCACATCCACAACTTTATGAACATTGGCTTGGGAAATAGATAAACCAATAGTAGAGGAAGAAACACTCAAATTTCTTATATCCATCACCACAGTTTTAGTGGTGAGTATCACTTTAGAATCCAAGCCGATTCTTATTTTTTTATGCTTATTCGTTATCACTTGCTTCCTCTATTTATTGAATGAAAACAATTATTTGTTAGCGACTTCATCTACTAGCATTGGAATAGGGCCATCAACTCTTGCAACCACACCTAGACCAAAATTATTTCCAAAGGTTTAAGTAACAAAGACTTCTTCTATCAATAAAGAATCTTGTTACTTTATGTTTCCTTCATTGGCATTGGTTTACTATGTTAACACTCCTCCCCTTCTTGTCTGGCCTCTTCTGGCTAAGTAACATTTTGATTTTTCTTCCTTAGTTCATCTTCTATTCTCTTTTGGTCCTCATCTTTAGCTTCAACATATTTTCTAGCTAACTGTTGTGGCTTTGTTTTTTTAGCTTTAGCTGTAGCTTTCAACTTATCAACCTTTGCATCAACTTTGGATTTTTTTTCTGCTTCTTCTCTTTTCATGGCCTCTACATCTTCTTTTTCTTTCCTTTATGCTTCTAACTTCTTTGCTGACAATTCAATTTTGGCTTTAGAATCAACCTATTATTTCTTTTCCAATTCCTCTTTCTTGGCAGTTTTTTTTTGTGCTTATCCTTTTGGCCTCAACTTCTACTTTGGCCTTCTCTAATGCTTCCAGTCTTATTTTTTCTTATTCTTTTTTTTTTCTTGAAGGGATAATTTCTCAATAGTATCCCTATCATCTCCCTCTTCCTTTCTTTTATCTTTCTCCTTAGCAATATATTCTAGATTATTTAAAATCTCTTCAGATTAAGTTAATGCTCTTCTACGAGGTTTTTCATCTTTATTTTCTTCACGTTGGTAGGGGACGAAGATATTCATCTCAACTCTATATTTTGAAATAATTCCTAGGGGATCATGCATTCGAGTTATTTCCAATTTAAAATGATATTCAACAAATATTTCTCCTTCCATCCTAGCCCAAGTAGAATTTGTTAGCTATACATACTTGTATATAGTGGATACGTTGGGCATAACTTCCTTTTTTTTTGACTAGGCATGTGTTGAAACCATGTAAGGAAGTCTGGTATCCAATTTGATGAATGATCAACCTATTTGGCACATAGGCTAGAAGCATAAGATGTGTCTGTGTAACACTATAAATTCTGATATAAGTGGAGTATTCATCTAGGTACCAATCTCCAATGTCTTTCAATGTTTCTATAACTTCTAGAGATATAATTGGGAAACATTTACAAAAAATGAGATCATACAATGGTGCTAAGAATCCAACACAAGTAAGTGCAAATTAAAATTTGTACATCTTCTTCCATAATTCTTTGAAATAAACATGAACATGGGGTTTCTCTGGGGACCAAGACCAACCTAACCCTATGAATGTGATGGAAGAAAAAAACACATCCAATATGTGGGAAGACATGTAAAACTATGGGGTTCTTGAGAATGCATCCAGTTGAATGTTTCCCATGGATTTTTTAAGTGAGTTGGAGATGATAGCAACCCAATTGAAAATTTTCCTCCTTCAATGATCTTTCTCTCCATAGATCCTACTAATAATTTGGGCTTCCCATGTGTATTGTGACCCGATGTGTAAGGTGGGAAAATAATTATTGCTTAAAGATTTGAAATTCCTCCCTTCCTCATATCAATCAACAAGGATGCCATAACAATTATAGTCACAAGTAAAAAACTCTCATCCACTCATTGGTGAAATATATCTCAACCTTAGACATCTTGTAATAAGATTTAAAATATGTTGATGTGAATGATCCAACACACTTCTACCGGTAATTTATAATTGTCCTATTGCTGACCTTTGTATGTTGTATAAGATATATGAACACTTCTTAACATGTCATTACTAGAGATTTGGATGTTGCGTTATGTATGAAGGATTTTTTAAAACTATGTGCTACAGTGAGTTCTTCATCTTCTCTTTCATCCAAGTTATCATCCTCCCAAATCCCTTTCCCATTTTTCATCAAATGGAATAATGCATTATATGTGTGGACCCAATCAACTCCAATAGTGTATGAGGTGTCTGTAAAATAGGCAATTTAACATCTTTAGTAGTTCAGGCTTCCATGATTGGATGCATGCCCTTTATAGTTTTTCTCTCCTTTTTAACTGGATATTCTACTATTGTGGGGGTCTACCTACCTGTTGTTGTTGTTTCCTCAACAACCTCTATGAACTCAATTAGATCCTTCAATTGGCCAACTTTTGGTTTCTCCTATGATCCTTTCTTCCTCCTATCATATCCTTTCGTATCCATATAAAAGTTCCTACATGCGAGCGTAACACATAAATAGGGAATGCAAGATTTAGCTTAAAACATCAAATTAAATCAATTATCAACATCCTTCTTGCAATTTGAAATGAAAACTAGTTTTAAGGATGGTGATGTTGACCCTGGATTAAGGTGTCTGTTTTTGTAGTAGAACATAGTTATCAACTTGATGAGAAACCCTAAAGTTCTATTTTTATAGCTTGCATTTAGTGGATGTTTTTATCCTTATTTAAAAAATTAATGCTACCAATAACAATTTTTTTTCCCTAGGTTGAAATTACAAAATTTTGCAATCATGATATATACACTTGTAAACAAAGACCTTAAAATCAAGCCCCATATTGAAAAGTGATATATATATTAAAAGAAAAAATTACTAAAATAAGTAAAAGAAAACCCAAATTAAAAAGAAATAAATAAACAAATTTAAAGATGATTACATTAAAAAAAATAATTAGAGAAAACATTTTTTTTTAAAGAGTGAAGAAAAAACAATTAATTTTTTTTTTTAAACATAAATAAAAAAAAGATTTAAAAAATGAAAAAAGAAAAATATTTGTTTTAAAAAAACAAAACAAAATAGGAAATTTTGGGAGGTGGGGGAAATACAAAATCTCCCCCAAAACCAATTTAAATTTAAAAACACATTAAAACATGATTAAAAAAATTAGAAAAAGAAAAAATATTTATTTAAAAAAGAAGAAAAATAGGGGATGTTATATTTGGTGTTGTCATTGATGTCAAAAGGGGGTCAATATGGTCAACATGGTTAATATGGTATTGAGATAGAATGTTGGTTAGAGTGTTATGAAGTTTCCATTGAGGAATATCATGGTCTATAAATCTGTCCATTTTGAGAGCTTGATTAATGTCCATGTATTCATATCAATGTCCCAACAAAAGTTTATGTTGAAATGTGTTACCGACATCCATTCACTGAAGAAGCAATTGAATAAACAAAGAGGGTAAATGACTAATTCAATATAGATCCATAAAAGTCACAAGTGAAGAAGTTAATAAGGGTTTATTAAAAAATGACATTGGAAATGAGATATATCCCCCCCAAAATTATTGTTCATCCTTGAAGATATCATGGAAGAATTCAGTGTCTACTCCATTAAAGTTGGTGTCTTCATTAAAAAACCAATCAACAATTCAGGAACATAAAAAGTTAAAGAAAGTTCAAAATTGACATCTCATAATATGATTCCAGAAGCACTTGATTCACAACCTCAGAGAGTCTCAACCCAACCATCGTTTCCATTTCCAAGAACGTCGAAGAATTGGGGGTGACACTTAACAATACTACATACAAATGAAATTGTTCTTTTTTATTTGGTAGAGTCAACACTGTTGATCGAATTGGATGATGATGAGTAGATCCGTCAATGTTAATCGTTGATCAGAAGGGAAGCATGATCAAATGACCCATGTCGAATTCACGTTTGAAATAACATGATCGTTAATTACCAAGGTCAGACTAGAAAGTTATATTAAGTCAAAATTAATAATCCACGTAGTTCTATCACGTTTTGGGTTGGGATTAATTCGAGTGCATCTTTCAAATGCGAAATGAATGAGGATTGTCCAATCAATAGTTGATTAAGACCCAACCATCGATTTGTTTAAACACCAAAATAAGCTATGTTTGCGCTCACTCTCGATCACAAGACAAGGGCATATGGAATATGAAGTTGTAATAGGTTAAAAGTGCTAACCAAGATGGCACTTAGTCATCGGATATGGTCACTTGGTATTAAAAAAAAGTACCACTACACTTATTTTTGAAGCACTTGGACACAATGTCAGGTTATATGAATGAAGGTCCAAACGAAGAGATTCGACAAAATGATTTTTCAAAGATATTTGGCTAAGTCAAGATCAATAAAACCTCAATTAAAGTCATGTAATTATGTTGTAAAAATTAGGATACTCGCCCAATAAGTTAGCATGATTGGATAGTTCGTGATGGTTATTACTCTACATATTTGATCGAATTGTGATGACTAAACATAACAATGATGAACAACATATATGAGAAATCACATGACCATAAGGAAGTTTTAGATGATAACAAGAGGAAGAAATTTATTCTTAAACAATATTATTGTTATGAAAAGGCATTTGAAGAACCTTATTAATTAAACTTCCAGAGTTCGAATTTAGATAACTTCTCAGGGTTAGGGTCTATTTGAGAACAATTACAGTAATATCAAACAGAGTTGATCACCCAGCCATTCCATTGCATCTACAAGTTTTTTTTTGGCAAGTGAAGGGATAAATGCTAAACAACTTACAAGAGATTTGAAAGTTTTTTAAATTAAAACAAACCTTTAAATAATAACAAAATATCAACATTATTGTTAAAATAAATGAAGAGGTGCAATGGTTCATTATTAAAAAGACACAATGGTTCAATGTCATACCTGCTGGAAGACTATATAAACATAAAGGTTTGGTGAAAGGAAGATGTCTCTGTGGTCTAATTCAGAAGATCTAAACACAGACAAAGTCCAAGGAAGAACTTGAAAAATTCACATGAAGTGAGGGTGGAAGGGAGGAGAAAGGGAGGATTGGAGTCCTCTACATGTTGAATCCTGAAACATGGAGTTGCATCTTTCTCAAGTTGGTGCTTGAAAGAAAGGGAGGATTGGAGTCCTCTATAGGATGAATCCTGGAACATGGAGTTGCAACTTCCTCAAGTTGGTGCTTGAAAACAAGAGAATTCGATTCCTTTACAGGTTGGATCCTGAACTACATGGAGTTGGTGCTTCCTCAAATCAATGCTTGGAAAACATGGGATTGGTGTCTCCTTGATTTGGTTCTCAAAAGAAAAGAGTTTGGTGTCTCTTACAAACTGTAATTTGTAAATGAAATATAATTTTTATGATTGTTACATTTAAAATTCAGAGTTCTATACATTCTTGTTGATAAATTGTTATGGTTCATATATTAATAATTAAATAATTGATTTAATTTGAGAAAAATAAACAATATTGATTCACCCCCCCTCTCAGTATTGAACAACATTCCAACAATTGGTATCAAAGAAGGTTCCTTCACCACAATCTAATCACTTAAAGGAATATTCTGAGAAATCCAATGGATCAACAAGAAGGAATGTCCTCCAACAATATAGCACCATTGTTCAAAGGAAATGATTATGCATTTTGGAGTATAAGGGTGAAAAGTTACTTGATGGCTCTTAGATGTGATGTTTGACTATCTGTGGTAAATGGTTACACTGCTCCAACTACTGCACCTTTAGATGCTACTACAAAGAAACTCTGCAATGATAATTAAAGGGTTGTTAATGCAATTCTGAGTGGATTAGCAAAATCCATATTTGTAAAAGTGATGCATTGTAAATCAACAAAAGAAATTTGGGACAAAATTAAAATCATCTAAGAAGGAGATGGAAACGTTAAGCAAGAAAAACTTCAAACATATAGAGGGGAGTTTGAGAGTTTGAAAATGAAAGAGGAAGAAAACATTGCAGACTATTTTCAAAGAGTGGATGGAATAGCCAATTCAATCAGAGCACTGAGAGAAGAGTTAAAAGACAAAATTATTGTCCAAAAGGTGTTGGGATCATTACCAATGAGTTATTATGCCAAGGTATTTACCTTGGAAGATCGAGAAGACCTTGTCAAACTTAAAATGGATGAACTTCATGGGATTCTTATAGCCTATGAAATGAAAATCGGGAAAGAAAAGTCATAAAAAAGGGAAACAACCTTCAAAGCATCAAAAAAACAAAGAACCATGAGCATGTGCCAAATGAAAATCACTCAGACATATCAGATGAAGAAGAGGCCAATTTTATAAGGAAATTCCATAAAGGGTCTGGGAAATATAAAGGGAAGTTACCCTTCAAGTGATTCAATTGTGGGAAAGTTGAGAATTTTGCCTCCAAATGTCCCTATCCCAAATAGGTGGATAGTGATGATGAAGATACTTATAACCATAAATAACATAAGAAGAGAAAAAATGGAAAAATGAAGAAATTCTACAAGAAAAAAAACTTCTACTCCAAAGAAGACAATAGTTCATCTGACATGAGTGAAGATGACGAGACATAACTTTTATTTATGGGCTTAGAAACTCAAAATAATGCTGCTGATGATAATGAAGAAAACTATGAAGTTGAAGGAGAACTTATTAGTGCTATTGAAGAGCTGAGAAAATATAAAAAGAAGAACAAATCATTAAGCAAACAACTATTAGAATATGAAGGAAAGCAAAAATCAAGAGAAAATGAAGTTTCAATAACCATCAATGAATCAAAACAAGTCATTATTGATTTAAAGACTCAACTCCAAGAAACAAAAAGAATTGAAGAGATCATAAGTAAATAACTCAAAGAAAAACAACTAGACTGTGAAAAGCTAGAGGATGAAATTGTTTTTCTAAAAAGAGAACTTGAGAAAGGAAACAACCAATCAAGATTTGAAAACAGTTCAAGAATCTTGGATGATATTCTTAATAGTCAAAGATCATCAAGCAATAAGTCAGGATTGGGTTATGATCAAAATAAGTCTAACAAATGATCTAACTCTACATCTCAATAAACTGATAAAAACCCTAAAAGTTATGCAACTTCCCTTCAAAGCTCTTTCAAAAAGGAAGAAAGCAAAATAAAAACTGATTCTAATAAAAAAAAATCTGCTCTCCCTTCAAAAGAAAATGAATATAGAAGGAATACAACTACAAGAAGAACTCCCCCAAAAAGGTATCAACATCTCTTTCTTGGCTATTGTTTCTCTTGCAATAATTTTGGGCATAAAACATTACATTGCAGAGCTTATGAAAAATACAATCATAAAAATGTTTAAAGATATGGTTATAAGAACATTAAGAATAATAATAATCAAGAGAACAACAACTATAATTCGTTCTCTCCATTGCAAAATTACAATGTTGAATGCCACAAATGCAAAAATTATGGTCACAAAGCTAGTTACTGTAGACTACCAAAGCATCCCATAAAAAATTCCAAAATTCAATAAGAAAAGCATAAGAATACATGGAAAGAAAAACAAAAGAAAATGAAACAAAGTGTAAGGTAGCCTTACATGCTAAAGATAAAAGGAGTCAATTGTATGTTGATAGTGGATGTTCAAAGCATATGACTAAAGATGAAGACAAATTCCTCAGTCTGAAAAGGAAATAAAAAGGAAGTGTTACATTTGGAGATAATGTCTCTGCCATGATACTTGGAAAGGATATAGTTAGTCTAGGAAATAATAGAGTTAAAGAATAAAATGTGATATTAGTTGAAAATTTGAAGCCTAATATCCTCAGTGTGAGCCAAACATGTGATCAATGACACATACTCATATTTAACTCTAAAAAATGTGAAATTAGAAAATAAGACTGAGGAAAATTAGTGGCTATTGCACCAAGGACACCAAGCAATGTTTATATCTTAAATATTGAAGAAGAAGAAAAATGTTGCATGGGCCAAATAGATGAAAGTTGGCTATGGAAAAGAAGAATGGGACACATAAGCTTTGACAACTTGCTAAAAGTTAGTAAGAATGAAGCTGTGAAAGACATGCCAAATATTATAAAACCTTCAAACTATGTTTGTAGGCACTGCCAACATGGAAAGCAGACAAGAGTAAGATTCAAGACAAAAGAATACTCTACATAAAAACCGTTAGAACTTGTTCACACTGACCTTTGTGGACCAACAAAAACTAAATCATACAAGGTGAACATTACTTCATTTTATCCATTGATGACTATACAAGAATGACTTGTGTATCCTTTCTTAAAGAGAAATCATAAGTATTATAAAAAATTAAAATCTTCAAAGCACATGTTGAAAATGAGACTGATCTCAAAATCAAGTGCCTAAGATCAGACAATGGAGGAGAACTTACCTCAAATGAGTTCCATGAGTTTTGTGAAGCTCATGGAATTAAAAAACACTTTTTCATCTCCAAAAACTCCTCAACAAAATGGAGTTGCTGAAAGGAAAAATAGAACTGTTCAAGAAGCAACTTGCACTATGTTAAATGAAGCAAAACTCCCAGATATATATTGGAAAGAAGCATTGTATACAACCACATACATACTTAACAGAACACAACTTAGGGTCAACCATGAAAAGACACCATATGAGTTGTGGTTTGATAGACCAACATCAGTCAAACACTTCAGAGTCTTTGGGAGCAAATGATATATAAAAAGAGATGATGATAACCTAGAAAAATTTGATTCCATATTAGATGATGGTATATTATTTGTTACTCATCCAATAAAAAGGCCCACAGATGCTACAATATGAGATTGCACAAAATTGTGGAAAGTGTAAATGCAAAAGTGGATGATCTAAAATCAAGAAGAATCAAATCTCAAGATAATTCACAAGTTGATGAAATAAGAAGAAATGATGATGATGATGAAGACACTAAATAAATACAAGAAGAATAATCACAAAGTGAAGAAGAAAACAAAGAGGAAGCATCACCAAGCCAAGAGTCAAAAGCACCATCAAGAAGAGTACAAAGAGATAACCCTGAAAGTCAAATCACATGCAACACAAGTACTGGAGTTGAAATAAGAAGAAGGCTAACATATGAATCAGAACAAGCAATGTTCTCCCTAATATAACCTAAAACATTTGTAGAGACCATCAAATATGAAGATCATGAATGAAGAGCTTGATCAAATAGAGAAAAACTAGACCTGGGAACTTGTCCCAAGAACAAAAGACAAAAATGTGGTAGGGACCAACTGGATTTAAAAAAATAAAGTTAATGAATATGGTCAAGTTATAAGGAATAAAAAAATATTGGTGTGTAAAGGATATGCTCAAGTAGAAGGAATTGACTTTGAGGAAACATTTTCCCTAGTAGCGGATTAGAAGCTATCATAATGTTTTTGGCATTTGCATGTTTTAAAAACTTTAAAATATATCAAATGGATGTCAAATCTGCTTTCTTAAATGGAAATTTAGAAGAAGTTTATATAGAACAACCTGAAGGATTTATGTTATCATAAAATAAAGACTATGTTTTCAAATTAAATAAAGCATTTTATGGTCTCAAATAAGCTCCCAGAGCATGGTTTTCAAGACTTGATAATCATCTACAACAACACAAATATAAAAGAGGAGTTTCTGACAACAATCTTTACATTAAAATTTGAAATCAAAATATGATTATTATTGTAGTATATGTGGATGATATCATCTTTGGAAGTAATCTAAATCCTCTAAGAAAGAAATTTGCTACAGAAATGCAAAAGGAATTCGATATGTTAATGCTTGGTGAACTAACATTATTCCTAGGATTACAAGTTTCACAATCAGAAAAAGGCATATTTATATCTCTGGCCAAATACATTAAAGAAATGTTGAAGAAATTTCAAATGGAAGATTGCAAACCTATGAGCAGTCCTATGATTACAGAATCCAAATTAAACAAATATGATGAATCACTAAATGTAGACCAAACCATGTATAGATAAATGATTGGTAGCCTATTATATGCAACAATAACAAGACCAAATATCATGCAAGATGTAGGATTAATGACCATATTTCAATATGAACCTAAAGAGACTCACATGAAGGCAGTTAAAAAGATTTTTAGATATCTCAAACTCATCTTGGATTTTGGATTATGATATCCAAAGTGAGAAGACTTCACTTTAACTGCATATACTGATGCAGATTAGGCAGGAAGTATTCATGACAGAAAGAGCACTAGTGGAGGAGCATTCTTCCTAGTAAAATGTCTTGTGTCATGGCTAAGTAAAAATAAACCCTCCATATCACTATTTACAACATAAGATAAATATATTGTCGTTGCCTCCTGCTGCACTCAAATAATTTGGATGAAACAAACTCTAGAAGACTTACAAGTAAAGTATGATCATCTAATTCTTATGAAAAATGCCAATACCAATGCTATAAACCTTTCTAAGAATCCTATCATGCAATAAAAAACAAATCATATCCCAATTAAATTTCATTTTTTAAGGGAACAAGTTTCTCAAAAAGTTGTTATAGTGGAATATGTGGACACTAAAGAACATATTGCATATATATTCACAAAACCTCTTCCCAGAAGTACTTTTGAAAACCTTAAACAAATATTAGGGGTAATCTCCATATATAATTAAATTCCACAAGCTTCATCAGAAAAAGGAGTACATGGATAGGGGGAGTATAACCTCAAGGGGAGAAAATAAATATCCATTCTACCATTGCTGTTAAAGGGGGAGAATAAAAAATAAAACTAAATTAAAATTAAGAATTTTTAATTTGTTTCCATCAATGCCAAAGGGGGAGAATGTTGGATATTTGGTGTTTCCATTGATGTCAAAAGGGGGTCAATATGGTCAACATGGTTAATATTGTATTGAGACAAAATGTTGGTCAGAGTGTTATGAAGTTGCCATTGATGGATAACGTGGTCTATATCTCTGTCCATGTTGATATTTTGATTACTATCCATGTATTCATATCAATGTCCCAACAAAAGTTTATCTTGAAATGTGTTACTGACATCCATTCACTGAAGAAGCAATTGAACAAAAAAAGAGGGTAAATGGCCAATTCAATATGGATCCATACAAGTCACAAATGAAGAAGTTAATAAGGGTTTATTAAAAAATGGCACTGGAAATGAGAGATGTCCCAACAAAATTTATTATTCATCCTTGAAGATATCATGGAAGAATTCTGCATTAAATTTTGTGTCTTCATTAAAAAGCAAATCATCAATTCAGGAACATAAAAAATTACAGAAATTTCAAAATTGACATCTCAAACTATGATTCCAGAAGCACTTGATTCACAACCTCAGAGAGTCTCAACCCAGACATCGTTTCCATTTCCAAGAACGTCAAAGACTTGGGGGTGACACTTAGCAGTACTGCATACAAATGAAATTGTTATTTTTCATTTGGTAGAGTCGACAATGTCAATCAAATTGGACGATAATGAGAAGATCGATCGACGTTAATCGTTGATCAGAAAGGAATCATGATCGAATGACTCATATCAAACTTTCATTTGAAATAACACGATTGTTAATTACCAAGGGCAAACCCAAAAGTTATATTAAGTCAAAATTAATAATCCACATAGTTCTATTGCATTTTGAGTTGGGATTAATTCAAGTGCATCTTTCAAATGCGAAATGAATGAGGACCATCCAATCAATCATTGATTAATACCCAACCATCGATTTGTTCAAACACCAAAATAAGCTTTGTTTACACTCGCTCTCGGTCACAAGACAAGGGCATATGGAATATGAAGCTATGATAGGTTAAAAGTGCTAACCAAGATTGCACCTGGTCATAAGATATGGTCACTTGGTAATAAAAAAAGGTTCCACGATGCTTGTTTTTGAAGCACTTGGAAACAACATCAGGTTATATGAACGAAGGTCCAAACAAAGAGATTCGAAAAAATGATTATTCAAATAAATTTGGCCAAGTCAAGGTTAATAAAACCTCAATTAAAGTCATGTAACTATGTTGTAAAGATCATGATACTCACCCAATAAGTTAGCATGATTAGACAGTTCGTGATGGTTACTACTCTGCATATTTGATCAAATTGTGACGACCAAACATAACGTTGATGAACAACATATATGAGAAATCACGGGACAATAAAGAAGTTTCAGATGATAATAAGAGGAATAAATTTATTCTTAAAAAACATTGTTGTTATGAAAAGGCATTTGAAGAACCTTGTTAATTAAACTTTCAAAGTTTGAATTTAGATAACTTCTTAGGGTTAGGGTCTATTTGAGAACAATTATAGTAATAACAAATAGAGTTGAGCACCCAACTATTCCATTGCAACTACAAGTTTTTTTTTGGGGGGGAAGTGAAGGGATAAATGATGAACAACTTACAAGAGATTTGAAAGTTTTTAAAATTAAAACAAACCTTTAAATAATGATAAACTATCAACATTATTGTTAAAATAAATGAAGAGGTGCAATGGTTCATTATTAAAAAGGCACAATGGCTCAATGTTATACCTGTTGGAAGGAATATGATTGTCATTGTAGTCTATGTAGATGATATCATCTTTGGAAGTGAATATGATGATCTGAGTCAAAGGTTCTTAAAGAACATGTAAAAATAATTTGAGATGTCCATGTTGGGTGAGTTGTTCTTCTTTCTAATTCTGCAAATCTCTTAGTCAAATACATAGATATTCATTTCTCAGAAAAAATACATTAGGGAGATGTTAAAGAAGTTCAAGATAGAAGATTGCAAGATTGTTAGTAATCCCATGATAACAAGTTGCATGATGAGTAAGGATGATGAATCACCAGAGGCAAATCACACCATGTATAGATCAATGTTTGGTATCCCTTTATATGTAACCGCATCAAGGCTTGATGTTATGCAAGTTGTTGGATTGGTTGCAAGATTTCAATCTGCACCAAAAGAATCACATGTGATGGAAATAAAAAAAATTCCCAGATACTTGAAGGGAACAATGGAATTTGGATTGTGGTATCCAAAATGAGAGAATTTTACTCTAACAACATGCACTGATGCAAATTGGGTAGGCAGTGTCAATGACAAGAAAAACACAAGTGGTGGGGAATTATTCTTGGGAAGTTGTTTAGTATCCCGGTTAAGAAAGAAATAATCCTCAATTTCCTTATCCACAGCAAAAGCAAAGTACATTGTAACAACATCCTATTGTACATAAATCCTTTGGATGAAGCAAGCCCTGCAAGACATTAAGATAGAATACAAGCAACTAATTTATATACTATGTGACAACACTAGTGCCATAAGTATTTCCAAGAACCCAGTAATGCACACAAAGACAATACATATCCCTATCAAATATCATTTTCTAAGGGAACATGTGAATGATAAGTCTGTCAAGTTGGATTATGTTCCTACCAAGGAACAAATTGCAGATATGTTTACAAAACCCCTACCTAGAGATACATGTGAGTATCTCTGATGGAATATAGGAGTAATTCCCATTTCTCAGTAAAGAGTTCAACTGAAAGTTGTTGGGAGATCAACAAAACCAAAATCTTAAGGGGAGAGTGCATATGATTGCATGTTGCAGAAACAAAATTACATGAAGATCAAGACTGAGAAGCATTATCCCAAGGAGAGTTAGTACAACGCAATGAAAAGTTAATGCAAACATAATGTATTCATAAGCCTACCAAAAAGGGGTTTTTAGCAGCACCCGCATTGCACCAACTACAAAGACAACAACATCCTTGATAAGGGGAGTTTGCATGGAGACATGAGAACTCTGTTTAGGCCTTGATTGCTTGGATGAACAACATTAAAAGCATAAGAAGGGCCTGCCTATATCAATGGTAAATAAATTACAAATAATGACCGTGTACAAAGTTTTATTGGCAACAATTATGAAACAACCCCTTGAAATACATGAGAAAATTTATAATCCCCAGGGGGAGAGTTATTGACAGAGGGAGTAGTAGAAAGGTAGATAATATTAAATGGCTTCTTATCATTATTGTCAAAATGGGAGAGAATGCAGTAAAATATCAGTCAATAGAACTGTGCAATGGAGTGACACATGGGGGAGAGAATGAAGAAAGAGAATGAACAATGATCCATGACTAAGTCACATTGCCAGCATGCCCAGTAAGAGATGTTTTACTCAGTGGTTTCCATAAATGACATACTTGTTGGAAGAATTATGATTGTCATTGTAGTTTATGTAGATGATATCATATAACAAAGTTACCAACTTAATGAGAACTATGACCTCAAAACGAGAACTTTGGCCCAAAATATCCATATTTTTGCATAAAAAACATGAAAATCAACCCCGAAATCAAAAAATGGTGCTACCGGTAGCACCATAGCACCATTTTTTCAAATGGGATCAAAATTACAACATTTTTCAAGCATGGCCTTCAAAACTCATACAATATCTCAAAAAAACCTTAAAATTAACCCCTAAATAAAAAAATAATGTTACATAAAGTACAATTTTTTTTAAAACATTAAAATTATAGATAATTTAAAATCATATTTTTAGCGGTTGGTACAATTAAAACCAAAACCTCAAAATCAACCATGAAAATGAAAAGTACTACTACCGGTAGCACCGATTCTAAATTTGGGGTATTAAAATGACACATTTTTTTAAAGTGGTAAAAGAAATCATCATTACTGTAAACAAAATCATAAAATCAACCCTTAAATGCTTACTTTTAAAATCTTGGTTTATCACTCCAAGCACAAGATAATACATAATGCCATGAAAATATCACACTAGACTTTAAAAATTCAACATCACTTTTTTTTGTTTTTTACTTTTAATAAAAAAATAAATATAAGTTACATTGAATGAAACATAAATTATTTCTTAAAAGTATCATTATATTGCCCATATTCAAAACATATGAGCTAAGAAATTTTATTATATTCTCCATAATCAAAACATATAATTCATAAAACATAAAAATGATTCATAACTTCATGTAAGATCATATGTAAGTTCAATGCTCATTTCTAGTTACCATACAAACATCATATGGATAAAAAAATACATAAAATGTTTCATACACTTATTCAGATTGACTCATGGATTCTGAAATACCATAATAGTCTACATTCTATTCAGATGAATGATTGGATGAAAATGTAGATGATCCATACTCTTATCTATTGTCGATGAATGCACCATCTGAGTCTACATGCATGCCCAATATTTTAGCTATCAAAGCCTCTTAGATCTACAACTAGGTTCAACAAACTCCCATCTTTCATTTATTTCTTATGGAAACAACCTCTTGATAATATTTGTTGTTTTGGAGTAGAGACTTCCTCTCTTTATCAAATTGAAGTCATAAACAAGTATGTCAACATCCTCTAATTTTAAGAGGTCAGTGAGACGACGAGTTGTATTTTGACCTTTTTTTTTTTTTCTCTTTACATTAACATGCTTCTCAACCACCATATCTGGCTTGTACACACCATTTAATGGGTGTGTACCTGTTGCATACCAATGCACTTCAATTGCAATAACATCTTCATTTTCTTTCTCAATCTTTATAACCTTTGCAATCTAGAATGGATAACCATGTGCATCTTCAGTTGCTAAGACTGCAATCATGCTATGATCCAGATTTATGAATGGAACGAAATGAATCCATAAATTTATAATATTAACACAGAGACACAGTGAATAATAACATATATACAATAAAACTTGACTTCTATTAAATAAGAAATATGCTGAAAACTGTAAAATGTAGACTGAAAACAAGCTTGCTAGAATGGTGGCAACTTATCTCTGAGAAGAGATGTGACGACTACGCTCATTCGCAATAAGCTGAGTACAATGAGATTTCAAATGCATTTTTACAATAATCATGAATTCCAAAACCATAGACATCAAAAAACCTAACCCTAGGAGATGAAGTGCCAAAAGTCACGTGGGCCCCGTTGGGGTAAGTTAGTACCTCAACTTCTCAGGGTCGTAATTTTTGCATACGATCTTCGTTTAGGGTGCACGATAGCTCGTTGGAAAGGTATTGAAGAGGAGATTCATTTAAGGGGATCAATCAGATCCTTTGGATATTATTTAGGTGCTCTATCACAAGAAAGTGTCGTTTGGGCCCTCAAAATGGCCCTGAAAGTTCATAAACCAAAAAACTGTTAAAAATAGTAAGTTGCCAAAAAACTATTTTGATCCAGTTGGAAAAGGTGGGTGGCCACCTAGATCCTTTTGGACCAATGCTACCCCTCTTAGGAAGAAATGGTATCCATTGCATTGAGGGCCCCCATCAGATGAAGAAATTTATGCTGAATTTGGCCTCGGGTGAGCCACTTGCCTTAGTGCAAGAGTTGCCCTGCTTTGACAACCCGATAAAGCTAGATCCTCTGTTGGCTAGTGCCATTGACCTATGTGTCCATGATTTGATCAGTGGATTCCTATTCCATGCAGTCAGGGTTTATCTCTGTTGGTGTCAACTGTTCTGTTATCTCCGAGGTGTCCAATAATGGTGGAAAATAAGGCCGAAGGAGGTCCACATTGAACATTGGGTGCAAGCCAAGGAAGGGGGGAAGGTTGAGCTCAAAAGAATTGTCACCCACAACCTTGGTGATGGTGTAGGGTCCATAACGAAGTGGAAGAAGCTCTCGATGAGTCCCTGTAAGGTTTTCTTTCTGCAAGTGCAACGAAACTTTGTCTCTCACTTGAAACTAGTGTGGCATCCAATGTTGATCATGGAGCTGCTTGTACTTCTGTAAAATATCCTGAACTTGTTGGCGGATGTGTTGGATCCACTCAATGAAATGGGTGGCTTTGTCAGCTCCAGTTGGAGCATGCGATGAGTCTATCTGGGTGGCTGCAAGGGGTAGTGAAACATCCATGGGACCCAATGGTTGAAATCCCAACCCCACCTGAAAGGGGCTATGGCCGGTTGAGCTATGTATGGCTCTGTTGTAGTTGTGCTCAAAATAGGGAAGACGCTCATCCCAGGTGTGAGGGTTCTTAGAATTGTACACGCACAGGATGTGCATGATCATTAGGTGGACGACCTCGGTTTGGCCATCCGTCTGGGGGTGGAAGGCAATGGACTTGGTGAGCTTGGTGTCCAACATTGACCAAAATGTGTTGAAGAACTGACTATCCCATGTGAGATAATGTTTTTTGGGATCCCAAAGTGTACCCAAACTCATTCAAAGAAGAGCTTGTCAGTGGCCTTCACTGTGATGCTCTTCTTGTAGGCAACCAAAATCACCATCTTGGAAAAATGATCAACAACCAACAAAACACAGTCATTTCCCCACTTGGTGGATGGAAGGCCCGACATGTAGTGTTGGACATACTTTTATTGATGTATTATCATTGATTTCAACAGCTATAAATGCACGTGAAGCTCAGAAGGGAAAATGCAATGCATAAACGTGATCGGGATCAAAATCCCCACAGGACAAATCAGGACCGTTGATGCACAAGCGCTAGCTCAACGATAGGGATAGATTGCAGAAAGAGAAAGGATAATTAAATATTGTTTTATTTCCAATCCCACAATTGGTCTAGATCGTCAGATCTCATAAACTAAAATATCGACGACTATGGTTGATCCAACAAACGATCATATTAAGTTGGATTAAGTTGTGACCGTCGGATGTGCAAGCATCAGATAAACGACAGGGACAGATTGCAGAAAGCAAAAGGAGAATTAAATATCATGCTATTTCCAATCCTGCAATTATTCAGGACCGTCAGATCTTATAGCTTCAAATATTGACAATTGTGGTTGACTCACCAACAAACGCACAACTTCAAATTGCACAGCTTGGGTGACAAATTAAATCACTCGCAAGTTGTGGTTCCGCAATCATCCTTGATCGTTAATATGATTCGAGAGTCTTCACAACCATTGGCTCACTCTAAGTGGAAGGATAGGATAAGCGGGGAAAAAAGGGTTGAGAATTTGAATACCCAAATTTCCATCAGCCGTCGGATCAAATTAAGTGGAAGGATAGGATAAGCAAAGATGGAGGGTCATTGGATTTAGATCAAGGCAAAGCAACATCACAGACAGATCGAGCCATCGATATAATATGTTGATTAAATGAACATCATTCATTTTGGGTTAAAATATGTGAGGAGGTTACGCTTCGAGAATCTCACTTCGGAAGAATTGTGAAGTCGAGATATCGAATTACCCAAAGTTCCAAAAGTTGAAATTCCAAAGTCACTCTCTACCGTCAATCTGAGATACATTTCAGATAGTATTCTGACTGTTATATCAAGGAGATGAATATGTGTCACATCGAGAGATCTATGTCAATAGACCATGTCAGCAAGAACATGTGACAAACCACATCAACAGACCATGACAACAAGGACACGTGGCACAGTCAGATAATGACAAGTGTCAAGATGAAATTAACATATGAGGTACATGTAAATCATGAATCTAAGTGACATGTGGCTGCCACTCAACCCGTGCCATGTCAACAAGTGACATCAGTGAGTTACATCACTCCGAGAGTTTTACTTCGGGAGTTTCACCACCAACAAATTTCCAAAGTCCCGAAGTCCCGAATGTTGAAGTCACAAAGTGCACATATGACCTTAGTAAGTTACGTCACTTTGGGAGTTTTACTTCAAGAGTTTTACTACCAACAAATGACCAAAGTGTCGAAGTACCGAATGCTGAAGTCCCGAAGTGGACATGAGTCGTCCGATCTAAATAATACTTCGGGTGCATTCTCAACCATCGATCAAAATACAGTGGAATGATAGTGTAAGTAGAAATAGCCAAAGTCCCGAAGTAAAAGGTGGCCATCCATATCAATGCTTGATTAATTCCCAACCATCGGATTAAGCAGTGAAAGGATAAGTGTAAGGATCGAATCTAACCATTGATCTGGTTCCGCGAAATAAACGTGAACCATCCGATCTGTTCGGCGAAATCGTATTCGAAAATATTTGAAAGGACAAAGTCCCGACAGTCGTCCATCTCACTGGGAGATTAAATCGTGACCGTTGATTCTGATAAGCGCTCATTTGGCCTAGCGTCTGGCAACCGTCGTTGGTCATATGGAATAAAAGATATAAAAGGAAAAAGATAATGCGTCACTAGAGTTGATAATCCCGTGGTTTTGCGTTATTGGTCACATGTAATGGTTTGAAGGAAGCGCCTCTGTAGAACTCAGTTTCTGAAATAATTGCAGAGATTAGGGATCGAGTTAAAAAGATAAAATTGATCCATATCTGTGATCAATTTATGAAAATCCTTCATGGTAAGAATAACAAACTGTGATTATGGTTAAGTTAGATGAAGAGGTGTGATGGTCCAAACAAAGGGACACAGTGTATCACACTCATGCCATTTTGAAGAATATATATACAAGAAAGAGTGGTGAGAAGAAGGTTTCTCTGCAGTCCAGATTAGAAGATCAAAAGCTGAAGCAGATTCCAGGAAGGAAAGCTGAAGATACTTATGTAGTGAGGGTGGTGTTGGAAGCCCTACACGATTTCATTATTTGAACAACTAACTATACTTTCTGTAGCTGCCTTCACCTCATCTTGTAAATATTATCATTTTGAGATGATTACTGGATTATAAAAGGTGTTCATTAATTCTTTAAAGTTTGTGTTTTCATTTTGTTTTCATGTTCGATTCATGACTGAAAGCATGAATCAAACATGAAAACTTAGCTTCATATTATGTTTTCTATACAGGCCATTCTTTTGAAAGATCATTGTGCTTATATCCATTCTAAATATAAACACTTGAATGAATTACCTTTTGAATGTTTTGAATATTGATATGATTTCTATATACTTAGTTGGTTTGCATTTGAATTGTGAACATTTTTGTGTTAATTTATTTAAACCCTGTGCAAAAACTATGGTTGTGTTAGTCATGAGAATTAATGTGCAAATATCATACCTTGTACTTAGTCCACCTTACTGGCACAGAGAACTAATAATGCTTTTCATTACGGGTTATAGGTTTTCATTACCAGGAATGCTCAAGCATCAAGATTGAACCCTTGATGTTCATACTATGATTGCACGGGGTCTTCGTTTTGTTTGTTTCCATTTTATCCGCTCGGATTTGTTCCTTTTTCTTCTGCCATCTAAACCCATAACTGTCTTGAGTCGCCCTTGTTACAGTCCAGTCATATTTTTAATGGCTCCTGTTGTTCAAGTAGAGCTGAATGGCTCTCAAGCATTTCTCTCTCACGATGATGCAGTCAAAGATTTAAAAGATCAGGGCTAGGATGCCTTCATCAAAAGGTTTGAAGGGTATAACCTTCGTGTGGATAAGGAATTTTCACAGACTTTTGATGGGTGTAAGGAAACAATTGGAGATATCCAATTAGAGGTAACTGAGGAGTTTATGAGTGAAGCCGTAGGGCTTCCATCTACCGATGAGAAGTGGTTCAAAAACTCAAAGATCGAAGAAGTACCTTGGAGTCTCTTCATGATCTCCAGGAAAGTTGATTGCTGCGAGAAAGATATCCCTATTTCTTTGGTTAAATGTAGGTGGCATGGTCTGCTATTGATCCTTAAACAGTTTGTGAGCTGTGAGGGTCATTATCGTTTAATTTTTATCTATAATATATGACTGCTTATGCACTTCATAGGTTATAATTTGAATGTGCCTTTCTATTTGTTGAGAAGCCTCTACAAAATGTCTAAAAGGTGTAAAAAACAAAGCCTCGACTCTAGTCTTTTCCACCACGACTTGATCAAAATTCTGTTAACCCACCATTTGACAACCATAGGCGATTGCTAGGATGGATTTTTAACGAGAAATGGTTTTGTTTCTACCATTCCTGTAGAAGGCCCTGATTCAGGTGAACCATTGATGAAAAAGGAATTTGACCTCCCGAATAATCAACTAAATACAAACCCTCTGGATGAGGTAATTCCCAGTCATTCCCCACATGAGCAATAGGCTATTAGTTTTGAGTTGAGTGAACCTCCTGTGCCTAAATTGGATTTTGGCCATAATGCTACTATGAAACCCTATGTTAAAAAATCTTGCAAACAGTCAACACAAAAACACATGGATCTAAGGTTTCAGAGCAAAAGAGTTGGTCGCCTTATTTCAAGAAAATTGAGGAATTGAACTAAACCTCATTTGAGCTCAATCAACCTGATCGAGGTCAATGAGGTCTCAGATTCATAAATTGAAGACTTCCTATTTTTAGAAGACCCAGTTTGTCAAAGATCTGATTCTGCTAACTTGTAAGACTTTGTTACTAATCTTCCACCGTGTCTCGAGGGTAAGGATGGGTTCACTAGTGTTAGGCTTGGTCAAGGGCATGTAACATGTAATGTTGATACAACCAGGCTTGATTGTACACCCCGTCAACATATTGTTCATCCCGTGCAGTGTAAGGTTTGTCTACATTGGATTAAATGATACTACACTGATATTCCCATCCTCCAGGCTCGGCTTAAAATGCTCATAGCGCAAAGTGAATTATTGAGAAAGGAAAATCTCGACCTCAGGGCAAATGCTAAGAGACAAGCTAAACACCTCAAAAGGATAGGTAACATAGTGATAAAAAATGCAGACAATATTAAAGCTATAATCAATTCCGAGCTACTCTGATCCATCTTTAGTCATTGGTTGAAATGGTAAAACAATTTTTCCCTCTTATTACATTCATGTGATATTTTTTAATCGATTTGGTTTGAAATTAGATTTCGTTTGCTCAGATAAGACTGGCTACAAAATATGTCGATTCTGTAGCCAAGTCATTTTTAAATAAAAAAAATTAAAAATTAGTTGTTAATAACTTATCTAACTTATTCATGTTTTCGTTTTCAGGGAATAGTAGATTTTGATGTTGATCTTTTGGGGAAGACATGTTCGACTTTTCTCTTGAATGATTAGTATTTCTTTTGTTTTCCTTGTAAAAACTTTTAATAATTTTTGAAGAAGAAACAATTCAGTTATGAGTGATTTGAAGCCCTCTATTTTTGTAATATTATTGATCTCATGAGATCTCATCCTATATTGGGATTAGGAAAATAGGATTTCAAAACACTTTAAATACTCTGCATTTTGTAAAGGAAGGCATCTTCACCTGGAACAATTTATGGGCAAATAACTTTTAGAACTTTATGGAACAATTTATAACAATTCGGCTTTAGACCTATGTTAATGCTGTCTCATTGATGTTATATCTCTTTTATCTTGGAATGGTAATGTGTTGTGTGGATTTAGTCTATATGACATGTGATATTCCATCTTAAATTGATATTTTAGAGGTTGTCTTTAATTACTGTTGTTGAAGAGAAATCCCCCTGCGGACAAGTGGATTCTCTCGAGGTCCCTAAACTCTTAAGACCAAGACAAAAATGGCTTAAAATGGACACTGACTTCCTTTTAGATCTAATCAAGCTAATGAATGAAAGAGAAAGATGAAGATACATACCTTATGAACGACGTTTGTCCTTGCGAAGTCCAGGCCGTGCTTCAATCTTGAGCCCCTTGATAGGTCATGCAAAACAAAAAAAGGTACAAAGACTTCCTATTCTACTGAGATTAGCTCAAACATAGATCCATCTACTGTAGACAAACTTATATGGAACAAGTACAAGTTTTAAAGAAATAGGCCAAGCATTGATTGTATTCATGAGAAAAAAAATGTTACTTACAACCATAGATGTGAGTGCAACAACTTCATTGAGTTATCCTTGTCCAAACCCTTGCTTAAACAATCCACACACGGAATGTCGATGTTCCAAATGACATCTTCCTCATGAGATCATAACTTAGATGCTTCACAATACTTTCCATCCTCCTTTTCACCATGAGAAGGCCTCCTTATATAGGTTTGGAGAGGCCCAACCACTTGAGATATCTTTGGGGTAAGTTGAGGATTCTCCTCCTTCAGTTATGGATATTCCATAAGATCATGACTTGACCAAGGATTTGAATCCAACTGCCTTCAGAGATTGAAGGGATCTTTCCCTCATTCTTCTCAACAAACCAAATTTCACCCAGAAAAGGTAGCACTACCCCAAAAGGGGCACCAGAGCGTTATAACGCTCCCCTAAAGGGTGCATAGAGTGTCGATGCTCCCTGTCAATGTATAGGGGAGCACTCCTCTCAAAAAATGTTTTTTTGAGTGGATTTTTAGTGGCAAAAGGTTTAAAAACTTTGTTAACCCATTCCTCTTCTTCCAAATAAGTTGTTTGAGGTATTTCAAGTGTCCCTCCGATGTCGTTATAGGCACGACATAGACAGTATGGCAGAATGATTTTTCTGACACTTGTGACCAAAATGCAACACTTGTAATATTGATAACGACGACACTAGGACATTGTCGTAATGAGTAATTTTGATGTGTAACAGATTGCCTCCCAAAGTATGAAGTTAGAATACGGGAACTGATAACTGAAATGCTTTGCAGACTTTCAAGCAAGGGTACAGACTCAAAGAACCAGACATAAGCTGCACACGACCATCAAACAAATGTTAAGACATGCTTCAAACCCAAGGCATGCATACCTATTCTTGAGTGATAGAGACTTTCAAGGTATGGCCGCCATAAATACACTGCGGATCCATAATTATATTGACAAAGAGATATAGTCACCGAAGATACAATGTGGATCTATATTCCTATGACCTGAACTGATCGTAGCCACAAAGAATACACAGTGGATCTATGAGATGACAAGACATAGCCACGACCAATACAAAGTGGATCTATGTAATAATATATGTGTCATTTTTCAAAAGAAACTCCTTCGCAACTTGGGAAAAGTACATATAAGAGTGATGACTCAACCGAGGTTCTTCTTACCGATCTCGATGTAGTACGAATCTAACCATGTGGATAGATGTCCTGATGTCGAACATGGCAAAAACCACTTGATTACTGGTCAATGAGGTAAACCGTTAACAAGCACGAAGGAAATCACCATTGATGTCAATGATTATCAAGGTACCCTAGTACATTCCAACGAATGTGAATAGATGAGATGAAGTCGAACATTTGTGGAATCATTCGATCAGAAGTCAATGATGTAAACCCACTGTCGGATGCGAGGAGGCCTGCCATTGAGGCATGCAGGTCCCAAGGTATTAACTGGTTTCTAAGTCTAGTTCCCGGATAATGTGTTGAAGTCGACAGGAACAAACTCGTCCCAGGAGGGCCTCAATGTATCCCCCATCAACGAAACGAAACTGACACAGAGATGTAATTGGTGGATCAAATGGACTGACATGGGTATTGAAACAAGATATTTGTGATGGCTGACTCTCGAGGTGAATACTTCCCTTGAACACTGAGGCACAACATCAAAAACATGACATGGACCAAAACATGATGATGCAGTGGATACTATGACTTTCATCGGGTGACCCAAAGGAGTAAGAAAAACTCAGAGGATTGGTTCAATGCAGAGGTTTAATGGATTAATATGTGCGCAAAGACAAAGTGTTGTGTTCAAGTACAACTCTAAGAGTTACTGGTAATGTTCTCAAAAACTGCTTGGCTTGCTTCCTTCAATTTTTCCCCCATCCAGATAGACGAGTACCTCTTTTTAATTTAACGAGATCAAGGAGGGTAACACATGCTCGATATAACTCACCTTCGGTAAGTTCCTCTTCCTTTGTTTAACGAACTGGAAGAAGTAAGAGTTTGGTCCCATATGGGACCTTTAATGTATGATTGTTTAACGAGTCCAAAGAAGGTAAACTTGGTGGTTTTTCATATTTAGAGAGTCTGAAAAAGAACTTAAAGACGACTCCATTGTTGTCCTTTTTCATAATGTTAGTTTCACGAGGCTAAAAAATAGATAAATTATCACTCGAAAGATGCCCTTTCAAACCTTTTAACGAGTGGGAAAGGAAGCAAGATCACTTGACAATCTTTTCACGTTTAGAGAGTCTGAAAAAAGCTTAAAGAAGACTCTAGGGGGCTCCTTTTTCGTATAACCTTTACAAGTCCGAAAAAGTGATAAAAGTGTACTTGGTTACATTCTCATATTTTTTACGAGCACGAGAAAGAAAAAAGACTAAGCTCTGTATGCCCCCAACTTGAAAGTTAGTGGCTTAACTCCAAAATGATCATCAAAGGCTGGAGACATGCCCTCCAAGCTTCAATTCATTCACCGACTTTGAGGTTGTCACCAATTTCTCTACTAGATGAGAAAAAGGAGAAGGGTGGATGAAAAGAAGGTTCAAGAGAGGTGACTATTTCATTTTTTAACGAGCTTGACATAGGAAAATAACTATGCTCAGGGTTCCGGGTTCAATCCCCATATTACTGTTTCATTTTTTAACGAGCTTGCTACAAAAAGAAAAACTATGTTCAAGGTTCTGGGTTTGATCCCCAGATTGTTGTTTCATTTTTTAACGAGCTTGCTACAGAGAGGAAAACTATGCTCAAAGCCTCTATTTCATTTTTTAGCGAGCTTTCTACAGAGAAGAGAAATTATACTCGTAGCTTCTTCTTGATCATGGCTTCCAAGAGGATAATGATCTGGAAGGACACCATGTCAAGGGACAAAACTTGGTCATGGCTTCCAGGAGATCTTCACTGGATGGAAGAAAAATTCTCTGGAAGGAACACATGTCGAGGGTCTCGACAGGGGTAAGGAGACCAGGCTCCAATAGCCCTACTAAAGAGATCACCATGTCAACTACTGGATCTAAATCATCAGAAGTTGAAGTCATGGGAGACAATGCCACATAATCAACATGTGGCAGGGGTGATACTGTCTGCATACAAGAACCATTTAGGGTGGTAATCTAGTCAGGACCGATGAATGAAAGTTGATCAATAATCACAATTATTCCATCGTAAGGGAAAGATATCACGCAAAAAAGAGTAGATACAATAGCTTTCATGGCATAGACATAATCCCGCCCAAGGAGTAAAGCGAAATCCAAGGGGTCTCGGACTACCATGACATCAATAAAGACAATTTTCCCTCCCAAAGTTACAGGAAACTGAGGAAGGGTCCCTAATGGTTGGATGGTTCTTCTGTTAAAAGCTAACAGATTCTGTGTAATCGATGCAAGCTGAGGACAACCCAAAGCGTGCCAAGAAACATAAGACAAAATACTAATGGACGCACCTTCATCTATCAGCGTTTGAGGAGTGTCCCGACCACAAACCTGTACTATAATCTAGAAAGTAATGTGAGAGGGAAGACGAGGTCCAGTTAGCACACCCCAATCAAAAAGGATGGCCTCATTACTTGGAGGGGGTTTCACGGGAGAAGGAGGAATGCCCCCTGTTGGACACTATAATTGCTTAATTAATTTTAAACAACTAAGTGAAACATAAATTATCAACCCAGGGAAGTCTTTTGTTTCAAAGATAGCCACGCACTGTATATGCTCAATTCCAAAAGCATTTAGTGTTGTAGTAAAGAAA